>CAKAKR010033945.1:0-54577 GCA_916700685.1 Adelosebastes latens
GTTGGTGACCAGCATGAGGAGGAGGTGCCAGGCTGTTGTGGCTGCGTATGGATCTTCCACCGCTACTGAGGCTCCTGACGGTGTATTAAATGAATAAAGTGTAAAATTGCCAATATGTCTTGTTTGTTCCTTGTTACTGAAAGAGAGTTCAATCATCCAATCCACCAAACAACTCAAAACAAGAGTCAATTCCAACAGGAGAATACACTGTTTACCATTGACGGAGCATTTTGGCAAATTTTTCTTGGGCGCTACCCACATAATCAGCTGTGCTGCTCATCCCACAAATGCATGATCCTTACAAGTTGGACATCATTGTGAAGGTAAATAAACAGGCTTTCCAACGATGTAAAATACAATGCCAATTAGCATGTAACAACAGAGAAATAATCGACCAAACACAAGTTTCCGAACTTTGTTTTTCCAGTTTATATATATATATATAAGTGGGGCTGCTGTCTTTGTCTGTTTAGCACAAGTAATTACTGCCCCCTAATAAAGCTCTTTCTTCAGACAACATGCAACTTCCTACTATAGTGCTGGTAAATCTTACCGTTGCACCCGTTGCAAAGGGTGCCTTGTGCGGTGGTATCCATCGCCAACGGCCGTGACAAAGCCTCGGTATTTTACGCCTTGCGAATGAGAATGGGTTGGTAGGTCGGTTGACCTTTGCAGAATCTAAACTTAATTTTTGGCCCCTGAGATTATGTTAACAGACAGTGATATAGAGTAAATATAAAGTCAAAATTACAGTAATAGGAGGAAAAATTTCAGTTGATCATTAGTCCCATTCCCCCACCCCCACCCTCACCTCTCCGGCGCCACAACTCTGAATGGCAGACGTTAGAGGCCCAAAAACGAATTCATGAGAAATCCTTGGGGGAAAAAAAGTCATGTCCTGTGTTGGTGGCTGCTGGTTTTCGCCACGTGAAACTAAACTCCAAAGTGTGTGTGATGTTTCATTGGCCCGCACATGCTGCCCAGCAACAGACAAGACGACTAACTGAATCACAGTGAGGACCATCTGGGGAGGTGAACGTGTCATGCTGTGCCAAGCTGCAGAAAAATAACTCATCATCGCACTGCCCTCAGAGGAGGACAGAAGGCAAAGGCGGACAGCGGCAGCCGTGCCAACGACTTTCACAATGCCTCATTATTATGTTGAGAACCTGGGACGGGCGAATCACCACCTGCCCTTTCATTGTCTACATACTGGGGTTCAGTCGACACGGCTGTCTGGCACACTGACTCTGTTTTTGTGTCAATGTTGAGTCCAATTTACTTGACTTTTGCATCATAAATCTCCCAGCAGTCAAAACTGGCCCCACCACAGAGGCGGGTTGGAGAACACTTAATTGTGATTGGCTGGCAGTTATATACCAGGACAGGATACATATATTTCCAATGAACAGTTTAATCTGTATGTATTGGACTGCATGTAACCAGAGCAACGATACAAAAAATTTACTCTAGCTAATGAACTTTGGAAAAGTTTCAAACAAGGTCTAGTGAAGCAGAGACCAATTACTGCTAGAGCTGATATAATGAACAAATAGGTATAATGAGTGGCATTTCAAATTATGTTACCATGAGTAATTATATCAATGCTGTATGTATAGGGCATTTATTTGAAATGTATTTTTTTTCTGTACAAACAGACATTACTAGTAATGTCATGCAATCAATAATTAATTCATGAAATGAGAATGAAACCTGCTTGTCAATGATTAAGGTGGCAACTGATCTTTTAAAATTCCTTGTGAAAAACTCAAACCTATTTTTCTAGATGTAAATCTTTAGAAAAAAAAAAAGCTAACAAATACAATTTTTAAAAAAAGGCTCAGTAATTTCCTAAAACAGCTGGTCACTGTAGTTTTTTATCAAAAGTTACTCAAACAGGAGGAAATAATGCGTTTGTTGGGAACTATTTTCAGCAGTGGATGAATCCACATTTGGTGCTCTTGTGAGGGTAGCAGGACAGTGTATGTGTGATTGAGTCATAATAAACAACTGTGTATGTTCATGGTAATGACGGTAATGGTATTTATTAAAGTTCAAACTAAAACATTACAAAGTTATGGTCTGATTGTTCTCTGAAGTTCAATGACATAGCACCAATACTAGATAAACGAATGATTCAAAAAAAGGTTAGACTGAGATGTGTGTGGTGTAGACGTGTATCACAATTTTTAAAGGCGATGTACTTATTTCACGTACATAGTACAAGTGTTGTTCTAGAGAATTTTTATATGCAATGCTGTCATGTCTCCGCCAGTAGAAACCACTTGCACTTGCCACTATGTCACACAGCCAGGTGGTGACAAAAGGGCTTTATCCTTCTCTCAGGTGTCCTATGAGAGGGCAATAATTAATTTCAGTGACATGATCAGTGCCACGTGATCTAAATGCGGTTTCAGAGGCTTTTCTGTCAGGAATATTTCTGGCAGGAACAATAATTTCTTTGGCATGGAAATGGTCGAACTGAACATGAGAAGAAAATAACATTCATCAGCAGCTTCAGTCCAATCATTACTGCTGGAAGCCAAGGATGAGTGTGCGTATTTGTGTGCTGTGACGCCGTGTGAATTCAGCTAGACATGCCTCGCATACCGGCTGTGTCTCTCTCTGCGTGACGGGATATTTTGTCATCCTGCAGTCTGGATCCTCATTCTGTTCTGCCTCAGAGTGATGGAGTCCAGATTGACATGACTCACAGCCCAGGAGGCAGCCTCTTCCCTCTGCTGAGGTATCATCTCCCACTGACTAGCAGCACTTAGAGAGGATGGATGGTTCAGAGAGAATCACAGCGCTGCTCTCATCACCTCACTGCTGCAGCCTCTGCACACAGTTCAACTACAGTCCAGTTTTACAGTCAGGTAACATGGGTGAAGAATTAAGAAAAAAAAAAGATCCAGCACGATTGCAGTTATTTCTCATTTCCTTCATTACTGTGGTTTTTTACATTACTGCAGCATTTTTAACAAAATATGAGATTAACGTGTTAAAGCTTCAGTAGGCAACAATTTGTTGGTATCATTGGGCAAAAATTCCATAATAATCTTTCAGCATATTGTAATTCAAGTGTTCTGAGAGATAATTAGACTGCTGCACCTCCTCATGGCTCTGTTTTCAGGCTTTAGAAAATCTAGCAGAAGACTTTGATCAATCACAGGTCATTTCAGAGAGAGAGAGTGTTCCTATTGGCTGTGCTCCGGTCATGTGAGCGGTGCTTGGTATTCCCCAAGAGATCTCAACGTGGCTGCCGCGTCACAAACTTTCTCATTTTACAGCTAAACAGTACACCTCGAGATGAAAACATTTGAGGTGAGAAATAGGCATTACAGTAACAGAGTATTGATTCATATTTGATCAGCGCTGCCAAGTTTGACCGTTTGGTCGGAGTTCACAAGTGATTGACAGCCGGCTCTCATTGACGGTTGCTGGACAGCAGACCTCAGATCAGCTCTGACTGCTTGTTTTCTTCCGGTGTGTGAAATCTTGCAGATGCCGTTAGGAACACCTGAGGACACCGGAGGACACAGAAGCACATGTTTTTTCAGGTTACCTGTTTCATGTACTACTGTCATGATATAGCGACCGTTTTATAACAATAACTTTTTTTAATCATATTTGCTCCAATCTCGCCTACTTCAGCTTTAAATGTGCCAAATATTTTGAAATGTTATTATATTATCTTAAATTGTCCAAAAAATAAATAAATCATCAGGCTATTGGCAGGTCATAGTACACTGAATTAAACTGTTGTCGACCTTACTTAGCTTACCACAGTCGGTATGGCACTACTGTCATATAGGTGCTCTATTCAGCCAATATTACTGAAAACAGTCTGACTGAAGACAATATACATAAGTAAAATAACATTTTGCTTAATTATTAGAAATACAACTTAAAAAAGCTATCAAAAAACTTTGCAGTGCTTAGGCTGATGGAAATGTCCTTAGTTTTGCAGGTATTTGGTTATAAATCAAAGTATTGAACAATTAAAATGAAAAAAAAAAACCTGATAATGACGCTAGATGAAAGGTCAGAGGATCACCAAAGTAATTACAATTCAGGTGGAGCATCGGTGGAACTGAGGCAGGCCGAATAAAGCCTGATTGCTGAAACTAGCCACCTGTGACGACGTCAACCTGTCACTCAAAGCGGCCACGTCCCTGATCATGCACAAGTTTAAGGCTTAATGTAATTTAAATGGGTGAGTAATATAAAAATTCCCCCTCTGTACAGTTGTCATGGACAGGGATATTAGCTATAGAAACAGTTTTTTTTACCATGCTGTAAACTGTATTTATTTGTGCTGTAAAGTTGGGCATTTTAACATGGGGGTCTATGGGGATTGACTCCCTCTTGGAGTCAGCCTCAAGTGGCCGTTCAAAGAACTGCAGTTTCTGACGCTTTATTTTTCAGCACCAGAGGCTGCCACTTGGTTAAACCATATTAAACAATACTTAATATATAATTCCCCCAAAAATTAGATTTTCACATTAATACAGAATACACTGTAAGAATATTTTACATTGAAATATTGTCAATGTGCATGTATTTTCAGATGGAAAAAGCTGTTCGTTTTTCTCTCCGTCTTACATTGATTTCTCTTTAAACAGTCAATTTTCTCTCCATCTTTGGATGAGTCAATATTCTTTTACACTGTAAACGCTTCAATAAAGGTTTGTTTTGACCGTTCATTGCTGCTCTCAGATATTCCCTTTAGCATTCTTAACTTCCTCATGGATCCACAATCCTCTCAGCTCTGATCAATGATATTAAATGACAGCTGTCAAATAAATAGTAATTTGTCACAGACACTGGGAGGAGGAGTAATGGCTCCTGTATAGTTGCCTAGGAAACACGCCAGGCGACAGACTCCGATGCGCCGACACAGATCCATTGATAACAATGGCTTAGTGACACAAATGAAAATCATGTTGTATTGATTGGGTATCCAACATGCTGGCACTCCATCGGATTCCTTTACAGTTGTAGATTGTTAATCAATGGTTCCTCTACCCCTGATCATTCCCAGCCCACTCTCTCACTTCCAGTCACTAACACTTCATTATCAGAGGAGAGACCATTACTGCTGCATTAGTCTACATGAGGGGATGTGTTGGTGCAGTTTGCTCCACTGATACTGTAGATTGTTGGTAGTGGATTAATAAAGACAACAGGTTATTGTGTAGGATATTTTGAGTATACATTAACTGGGGAACATGGGGAATTAGAAATAAAGGCCTGGTTCTCTCTGCCATTGATATAAATAAAGTCATTTTTTTGTCAATATGTTAAGCAAATATTGTTGTTCTTTTTTTTTTTTTTTTATATATATATATATATATATACTGTATATAATATCAATGTCATTTACATTTTTTGAACAATAGAGTTGCAAAGTGGGAAGTCGTGCTCATTTTGTACATAGTATATGAAGTGACTGGATTCATCCAAGTCAGTGTATCAGCTTGTAAATTAAGTCTGTGCATATCTTTTGCATAAAGTTAAATCTTGTTGTTAATCTATAACACACAAATTTGTGCTGCCAACCAATGGGAACCATGAGGAAGCTATCATATTAGCTATGTTGCACCATGCACTTTAATATGATCCCTTGAGTATAAACTGTTCAACAAAGAGGAATGGTTTCCAGACAGTTTGTATAATGATTACATCTCTTGAATAAACATGTGTTAACTTGGTGACAGCTACATGTAGCCTGCTAACTGACAGTTGGCAATCCAACTAACTTGGAGAGCTATAGAGAGCCGAAGGAACCGGAACTTCTGGGTTCTGTTTCAGAAGTAAGACAACCTCATTCAAAATCCCATTGATATTTTCATGGGAGCTGTAGTTTGTTGTTTGCTCGCAAGGTAGGCTGATTGTTATTTAAAAAAAAAAAAAACATCTTACAGTGGGAGTCCTCTAAATGTGCTGCTCCCAGCCAGAGGCTCTTTGGCTGGCAGCCACCCGGTCATCGCGTCACACCCAGGTTCCTCCCGGTCGAAGCCGGGGACATCGCAGAGTTCCCAATGGTGATGGAGAGGTGACGGATGGGAGATACCTTCCCTGGAAGAAAGAGCAGCTCAGTCTTGTTGAGGTTGAGCTTCAGGTGGTGTGTAGACATCCACTTAGAAATGTCAGCAAGGCATGCAGAGGTTCCTTAAAAAACTGAACATTTTGACATGTGAATGTTAATGAGACAATTGAAGGGCTCTCTTGGTGCTTTCAGGGCAGAAAATTCAGAAACTGTATTAAATACTCATATTGTGTGAAAGAGGACACATTTGTCTACATTTTTTTAAGTATGTTTGAGAAGTGAAAGTTGTAGAAGTTTTAAGGGTTGAATATGTTGAAAAAGCAAAACAGCAGAAGAGGATCACTGGGTGACATCACAGGTCACATGACACTCTAAGCAGTGCAATATACACCCATTATAAAATCAGAAAAGGGCTTAAAAAAATAGAAAACTTAAACTGTGATAATTCAAAAACTGTAAAATTTCTGCAGGCTGAATACAAGTTTAACAGTTCAAAGTCTCAACCCATTCAAAGCTTAAATGAAGTCTGTAAGTATGCAGAAAAAAAAATGTTAAACACAGCTTAATATTTTAAAAATTAGAAAATGTAGAAAAAAAGCTGAATACAAGCAGAAATGTCCTGAAAGAGGTCATCATTTTGAAATGTTAATGTTTTTTGTTGTAAAAAATATGCAGTCAAGTGTCAAAAGTACCGAAGACGGAATGTGATAAAGATTACAAGAACAATGCTGCTGAATCAGAATTCACAACTCCCCTCGTCCTTATGTAGCTATGGTGGCCTGTGATTCACCCATACGTGTAGTGTCAACAAACTGATGCACCCAAACCATCAAACAAAGTGAGAAGCTTTTCGCTGGTGGCTAGATTTAGCGCAGAGCTGTACCCAAACAACAGTTATGAATCAGAAGGTTAGTTTTCCTGTCCGGCCTGCCAACACAGCACTGACTGCACCCACGGGGACACATGCAGTGACCGGCCTCAGTCATGGAGACAAGAGGGAGGAGGAACACTGCTCTGCAAACCACAAGAGCAAGAGCTAGGACTCCTTGTTATTCCAGATGTGACTTTGTGGAAGATTCTGTTGCTGTTTGTAGCAAATCAAACATTTTACTGTGGGAATATAGATGTGTGTCTTAAAAGGGCAACTAAACTGTACTTTAATGTTTTACAATACTAAACTGGCAAGTTGCACTGTCCAGCTTAATCATGGAAAAGCAGTGTGAATATAATACCCGGTGACTCCGGCGCCTAAGCCGAATAAACAGAAAAAAACGATGCTGCTATGTTTTGGTGTCATTTACGGGCGTGCTGCGTCTGTCCTCTGCTCTCTGTGTTTGTGTTTCACCAATGCGGGGCTCAGCTCCTCTTCCACACACATACAGTCATGTCAAAGAGGCCTTCTGAAATGGCCGTATTCACACCTACCTTGTTTAGTTCGGTTGAATCGAACTCGTTTCCCTTTTTGGTGCGGTTCATTTGGGCAAATGTGAACAGGGCAATCGCACTCGGGTGCGCACCAAAACAAGCGAACCGAGACCTCCTTGAAGGGGTGGTCTCGGTTCGCTTCCAAATGAACTGCGGTTCGGTTCGGTACGCTTCGTTTGTGGTGAGAACGTGATCCGACCTCGATCCGGCCCAACTGGAGAAACCATTGCGCCTTTTTGGATTAAACCAGCTCCGGTAGCAAGCTGCGCTGTGCACGTCAACATCGGACACCAGACAACATTACTACAAAAGAGCCTACGCTTGCCCTCGCTATTCACATCAGTACTAAACAGGTGTAACATCATGCTGTGTTGAAGACCACGGGCATACCTGATGGATCTATGGAAATATTTTCGGCTGATTAGCATGTCACTGTTTAGGAGGGTTAATGCACGCCTCCTCTTCCGTCCTCCGTAAGTCTTGATATGCGCCTTCGTTCGGCAACTCCAGTGCATCAATACATTGTTTTCCAGTCGCAGCCGCGCCTCATTTTCAAACTGTATTGTTTGCCTTGAGTGAAAAATTGCTACAAGATAAAAAAAAGATGACCAGGGCCAAGCTCAAGCCGCGTAGCTGTCCCTCCATTGTTGCGTTCTGGAAGTCTGCTTTTCTTCGTTTACTTCCGGGAGTTTTCCAATATGGAAATTCTGACCAATTAGAGAGCAGTTTCTTTGCGCACCAAAATTTTGGTCCACTTGTAAATGCTGCTGTGTGAACACAAACCAAACTCAAGGCAATATGCAACATGGTAACAACTTGGTCCCTGATTTGGACCAGAGCAAATGAACTACAGGTGTGAAAACACCCATCTCCAAAAAAAAACAGAGGAATTTGACATTAACAGCTAAATTGCATTTTATTTTACAACATTTTAATAACTGTATTGAAGCACTTTCTTTGATAAAAAATAGTGCAATGCTGTGTTACATCAAATTCATTGACATTCACTAAATTTTGAATATTTTCTTGTTGACAAAATGTGCTTGAATTGTAAAACACCAAATTCAGAAATATTAAAATGGAAAACACGGAATTTGGGAAAGAAATTTAACAAAAATCTAGATAAAATCACAACAAATTTCATTAGACCGTATTAATGTTTCACCAGGATTGTTCAATAAAAAAACACCACAACCAAAAGAATAATTTCATAAAATCCTACAACTACTGGATTTATTTTGGATTTGTACTACAGCTTCCAAAACAATAAATCAAAACATGATGCAATCAGTCATTTTTATATCATCTTTTAAAATTCTTGTTCTATCGTATCTTATCTTATCTTATCTTATCTTATCTTATATTTCTGGAATCACATCAGTATCAGGACTCTGAGTCCCCAGTTAGACTTTTATCCATATCAACATTTCGAACTGATCAATTCAGTAGTTGTGCATGGGCAACTCCAGTATGTGATGACTTGATGAAAACTAAGATGTAACAGGAGAGACTTCTAAGATGTGCAATGAAAGTAGACTATAGTACACTTGTTACAATGCATCAGATACATTTAACTGATATTTCATATCTTCTGCTGCTCATCTCAGTTTCAGGTTGGGAATATTAAGAAGGAAAACAAAAGAATTTACAAAAAAAAACATGTTAATCTTTGAGGTTTTGTTAGTATTCAATTTAGTTACTTGCTAAACCTTTTTTTATGTGAGATTTGAAATGCTTTTGATTCAAACAAGCAAATTCAATACTTGATTCAGATTTGATGAAATGCTGTCAAGCCCCGACCCGAGGTTACACATTCAATATCAAGGCCGTCACTTTTACACGTGTAAAATCTCCACATTTTTGAGTATGACTGGATTTATGAGTCTCTCTGAGAAGAATGTTGATATTTGCCTGCATGGTGAGTGTTACTACCCTGAGCATGAGTGCTTTTAATTAGAACAAATAGCCTTGGCATAGGATTGGAAATCACTGAGTGATTAGAATTAGCAGACCTCCGGACCAGGTTCGGCATGCATGTAAACAGAAGTCAGGAGAATTTGACAGAAACAGAAAATGATTTGCATAAGGAAATGAATGAGTCATTTTGAATGAATTCCTCCTCTAAGGAAACGTCTCTACATGCAGTGCTGTGCGCTGATGAGAAATGGTGATTCAGTCAAAAGTCCAAACTTCTTTCATTCAACATAGGTGTGACTAATGTGCAGATGGCGGCAACAGAGAGGTTTTTGAGCGCCGTCCAACTCTGATGCTACCTCACCAGTACTCCCCATCCATCCATCTATCTATACGCATGCTTTTTTTGGGGGGGGGGTGTTTGGCCTCACAGCCTCTCTGCCAATTGTCCTTGTCCGGGTCACCACCATGCTGGATGCCAATCTGTCACTGACAGCTGAAACGCCCCTACCCCACGCCTCTTTTTGCCACCCCCCCCACCCACCACTAAAAAGCATTTGTCATGGATTCCTCCTGTGCCTGCTGTAGCAGACCCTGCTGCTTTCACTTAATTAAGTAGCAGGAAAGCCATGTGCGGTGGTGAGAAACGTGGAGGAATGAGGGGAGACAGAGAGGGAAGAAAAGAGTAAACCCTGTGCGATTTATAACCCTCATTTGCATAATGGGATTAATAGGGCCTCTGTATGTATTCAGCAGTGGTGGGTGAGTAGGAATGGGGAGGAGGGTGGGGGGGGGTCGTGGCAGGGGTAATATAGATCAAGGCAGTGCAGACAAGTGCAAGAATACACCTGCTTGACTGGCTAGTGACAGGAGCGGCTGGATCAGCCCCCACTGTGATGTTTTGATAACATGGCCTCTGAGGGGTGTGTGGGGGGCGGGGGGGGGGGCGGGGGGGAGGGACCCCCGTCGCGATGAGACCTTTACCCCCAAGTGTCCCGTGACAGTTGGACCAAATTGTACATCTCATTTATTTACCACTGAGGAGCTGGAGGCATGCATGTACATCTCCTCTGAGGCCTCGCTCAGTTGGCCTGCAGTCTGGCAGACAGTTAACCGTACGCTCTCGCCTTTTTGCACCAAAGAAATTCTGGTACCACTTTATCATTTTGAAATTTTGAGTTTCAACCTCTTCATTTCCCGCATTCTGGGTGATTTTTTATGAACCAATTTATGGTGAAAATTTCTATAATTTTGTTGTCGAGTCCAGTCAATTTTATTTGTATAGCCCAAAATCACAAATCACAAATTTGCCTCAGGGGGCTTTACAATCTGTACAGGATACGACACCCTCTGTCCTTTACAGTGCGACCCTCTCATCGGATAAGGAAAAACTCCCCACCAAAAAAAAAACATTTTAACAGGGAAAAAAGAAAAAATGGAAGAAACCTAAGGAAGAGCAACAGGGATGCCAATATGTGAATCAGGGGTGCACTTGCACTTATATTACACTGACATTATACTGCTGTCTGGGTCACCGAACACTGAACATTGTACCGTGCACCTGGAAATGTTTGTTATTCTAACTGTAAGCAGATGGCTTATGTGTATGAATTTCAATGTGATAGTGATCACGTGTACTTATGAAGGTTTGTCTTCCCATGCTGCACCACTGTGATATGTTGTTGTGGGTCCGGTGGGTAAAGCAGATTTACTCTGTGTTACTGAGAGAGGGGAAACAATGAGTCCCGGGGATCACGCTAAAATCCCCCATGCCTCGTTCAGCCTCCAGGTTGCCGGGAGTGCCACCCGTAATTTAATTACCTCCCTCTGTCTGACAAACCCGCCGCCTGCCATCCCTGCATTACATTAAACCTACACCATTGGGGAAAAGCGCAGGCGGCAAAGGCCAACCTTTCAGAAATGAAGCAGGCTAGCGCACACACACAAACACACAAACAGCAGCACAATCCCTTCTGAGCAGGTGAGATCTGTGCAGATGCTCTTCAGTCGGCAGGAAAAATAAGCCCTTAATTACCATCCAGTCTGTCTCACTCTTCCTCTGTTCCTCTTCCTCCCCCTCGTCTTCCACTCCTTCGTCGCACTGCGCTGCGGTTGCGATGCTTGCCTCGGGGCTGGTGATTGCGGCGCGGGGCTCCTCTGAGAGTCTTCCCCTGTTATTATCCTTAAACAAGCAATTACAGCCGAGTCCCCGAGTGGAGCAAAATAGAGAGGGCACACCCATAGAAAAGCTCTGGGTTGCTCAGACAACAAATAGTAAAGCTCTCCCGGGCAATTTTGCTTCTGGAATTGGCTGCACGCTCCCACCAGCGCTGTGATGATGGAAGAAACGGTATGGTTAGCATGAAAGCCAGCGAGCGGGAGAGAAGAAAGCAAAGTTTAAATAGCAGCGCCGAAAACAACGCAAGCAGAATTGCTATGTTTGACATACGACGGTTACGAAACACATTTTTGTATTTTTTTTCAAAGGCATCGCAGTAACTTTCCTGCTGTCTGGGTTTTGGGGAACAGTTAATTAGCAGGCAGCAAAGGCCTCAGGAGGGGCAGCTCCAGTTCAGATGTTCTGCAGCCGAGGGACAAACCGGGAGCCTGAGCAGGCCCAGACGATGGATCCAGTATAATGGACTCGTTGGGAGTCGAGGTGAAGCAGAAGGGCTGAATGTTTTCAATGACCTCAAACCTGTCACTCGGAAAACCTGCCTGGGGAATTTAAAGCCAGTGAGAGATGGAAAATTACTGCATGATTTACAAAACTTGAAGTTCTTCATGTTCAGAATGCCATCAGCAGTCCGTCTTAAAAAGAGATTCTTTATTGGTTACCTGATCCAGGGTTATGGCACGTACATCAGAGCCTTGTTCATATGCGGTCCCAGAGGGCCCCTTCCTCTTCTACAAGTAACAAATCAACAACTGCACACAAGACGCGCATCTGCAGTGGTTGTTAGGGTCATTAGTAATGATGTGTTTATAACGCATTCAAGCAAAAACAAAATAAAATTCCGTGATGCTATGCGTGCTTTTGGATCTGAAATCTCACTTGCCTTGCGTGTAAACTACTGCCAGTGATTAATAGTGACCACTTGATGAGCTCACCACCATCTCACATGTCAACATGACAAGATGGTGAGGAACCTGCTGCTCATACTGGAGACAAAGGTGATCAGTCTCTGCTGCAGGAGTGGACTAAACCATGTGAATCTTCCAGTGGGGGAGGCCCCTAGATACTGTAGGCTCCAGTCAGAGTTTTCCTACAAAGTACCTGTCTGGGTCTGGTTTGAAAGATGTATGAAACAGACGCTATGATTTGAATATGGTACAGATTTGTAGTTGTTTTTGTTTTTGTTAGTGGGAGTATTGTAAGTGTTTGGGTGCATGTATGAAAGTGTCTTGTGTAAGTTTGTCATATATATATATATATGAATAACTGTGTGTGTATAACTGTGACCAGTGGAATGTGCAGTCTGAGAAGGAGAAGAGATAAATAAAAAAATAAAAAATGGTAATAATAATGTTGATAAGTAAGTTCAATAACTACATAAATCACAAATGAATAAATAAATAATGAAAAAAAAAAAATTATAATAAAGGCGGATAGAGAAAGGGCTAACGCAGTCTACCCCCCTTTTTTTTTTCTTATATTTAGTCTATAGTCTTTGTATTTCTTTTTCTCATGGGTGTCATTGCCTTAAAGGGACTCTATGTAAGAATCAGAAATTGCTTGTTAACAGCGACACCTGTGGCCGTCAAGTCAACGAAAGTCAGCGTCCTGTTGCTCACGCTTGTGCTCGCTCTACATAGATATGAACGAGCATCGGTCAAAACAGTGAGGCAACACACGTCAGCTAAAAAAGTAATGTTAGCTGACCAGACGAAGGTCTCTCCATGAATCAATGCTGATACTGTGTTTTCCTGCTTCAGCCTCCCGGCCGCAGTCAGACACAGGAGTTTCGGTCGGAGACGATAACGTAACTCTCCTGCCGTGTGTAGTGTGCGCGCATGCACGTGAGAGGTGGAGCGAGAGAGCGAGTGAGAATGAGCGCGGTGTGTAAGTGAAGGCAGGCAGGCAGAGGAGCAGAGTACAGCAGAGACTCCGGCCCTGGAGACCAAAGCTACAGTCTCCCCTGTGTCTTCTGACCGCGGTCGGGAGACCGAAGCAGGAAGAGTTGACACTGTTTTGCAAGACAGGCTTCACTAGATATAACTTTGCGGTTTTGATGCTTCCGTGTAGTTCGTGTTGGAGTCTGAGTCTGAACAGCGTAGCCACACGCGAGCGTGCATGGGACACCGACCCGGATTGATTTATACGTGTAAGAAGTTACAAACAGTCCCTTTAAGGCTTTCATTTTGTGTCATTAGAGCTACTTCTTTCTAAAAAGGTTTGAACCCGGAAAGTAATGCACTATAATTTGTATATGACCTTGTATGTAATCCACTTAATCGTGAACCAGGACAGGTGAAGTAGTTTAAAGAGTGATAAATTCCATGTAGGGAGGAGGTCAGGGTGGATGGGTCGACTTTCACCCAGGAGACAGCTGTTCGTGTCCCGTGTGAAACCAGAAGTCAACGTTGACTTATTTGTCACTTAACTTCCGTACTTAAAGGAATTTTCTAAAAACACAATGTATGAACTGATACAAAAATATTTCCTCTCAATCATCACTCATGACCCACTAAGAGACCCCGCAGCCCTCTGCCTGCATTATTATTTTCTCTTTACTTCTTATTTTGATGTGTTCGGGACGTTTCTGTAGGGAAGCCCTGAAAGGCAAGTGGGAATTTTTTTTTTTTTCTGGTGATCCATTTTCTAAGTCTGCAGTCCCACTAAACTAAACTTCAGCCCGGGGGCCTTGTTACTGGGCGGGTTAGCCTCTCCTCGTCAGTTTCTGTTTCCTACATAACACTATGTGCTGTGGTCTGGCAAACATCAGTGCCAATTCCACCATTGCCCCCTATAGTACGTATTCCCCTCTCTCCTGTTTGCTTCCTTGAAGTTACATCACAGGCATTACCTCACTGTACAGCGCAGCCTAGTCTAAACACACTCACTGTGATGTTGCCATAACAATGTGTTCCACTGGCTCTCAGCTCAGCCTGGCTCGTCCAGCACCGAGGCAGTCCATCACCCATAAAGCTGTAATGCCTCTCACTCCAGAGGCTGCAGATCTGAACACTGCCCAACCCCGCCGTTTTTTCACAAGGAAAGCCAGAAAGGAGAATGGTTTCATCAGATGTGCAGTATTAAATAGACAAATGGAGCATGGGAAAGCTCTATATAAAAAATAATAATAAGCAATTTGAAAAAGAAATGACTTCAGGGCTCAAGAAAGGAACCATTAGGTTTTAGCTTATTGCAAGTCTTGTTCGGTTTGTAGAGTCATGATGAAGAGGGCTGATTTTCCAAGGAAGCATAACAGGTGTTATTTCTAGCCAAAGTCCTTATATATAATAAAATATATTACACAGACAACTACAGGGGTGCTCAAAAATGACAGAAAGCTCAAATACATAGACACCCCCTCTGGATATGATGTAGTTCCAAGGACCCATATGGAAAGATACTGTTGTTGATTTACTGTTGAGCTGTGTAATCCATCCATCCGCTTTCTTCCGCTTATCCGGGCCAGGTCGCGGTGGCAGCAGGTGAAGCAAGGTATTCCAGACGTCCCTCTCCCTAGCAACATTTTCCAGCTCCTCCTGGGGTTATCCCGAGGCATTCCCAGGCCAGTTGAGATATATATAATCCCTCCAGCGTGTTCTGGGTCTACCCCGGGGTCTCCTACCAGTGGGACGTGCCCGGGGGAGGCGCCTCTAAAGGGAGGCGCCAATCTGTGATGCCAGGGGTCAGCACGCCCAGGTCATGTTTTTGCCTGCATCCCGGCTCACAATGCACCAACCTCAATGCCTATCTCTGCGAGTGGTGGGTCCACAGGGCGGCAGCTCTATGTCGTTCTTTCGGGTTGTGCCCAGCCGAGCCCCCATAGGTCAAGGCCCGGCCACCAGATGCTCGCTGGCGAGCTCCCCCCCTGGGTCTGGCTCCAGGAGGGGGCTCCAGTTTCCGTCTTCTCGGCGAGATGCTGCAGCTCCTTTTTTGACCATTTGTATAAGGTTTTGTGTGGCTGTGTAATCCTCTACATTATAATAATGGCAATATACATTTTCCAAAAGAGCAATGGCTCAATTCTACAAGTTGAAGAATTGCTGACCTGTGTAGTTAACAGTATGCAATACCAACACGTTCTCATCCCAACTCGTTGCATACCGCCGCTTGGCGTCACTTTATTTTCGTCATGAAAACCACTATAGTTACTCATGGTGTCACTTTAGGGTTACCCACTTTAGTGTTTACAAAACCACCATAGTTAGGTGTAGGAAAGAACTACAAGGTTGGGCTTAAAACTACTACGCTTGTACAGTGAAAATTATACTGAACATGGAACACGAACAGCTGATTATGTAGCTGATTGCTGATTCTCTAACGGTGTATAATTGGTATTGACAGTGGTAGAAGAAGTAGGCTACTCAAAAACCTTTTTTTTCTGAAGTAAACCTATTAAATATTAATAGTAAAACTATTAATACCGCACAGTAATGTGGTTTACTCCAACTGAAGTGAGAAAAATATGCATTATCAGCACAATGTACTTCAATTTACTTACGTCTGGTCAAGGTGGAGCTTTCAATTCTAATATGATGCTGGATAGTTTAATGAATAATAATGCATCATGAGTCATATCTGAATCTGAAATGTAACCAGTAACATTTTTCTCTCAGGTAAATGTAGTACTACAATGTTTTCCTCTGAGTTGCGTTGCATATTTTGAAGTGATTTGAGGGCCTTTTTGTTTTAAAGGGGTTCTGCATTAGTAACACTAAAATATGCATCGAACTTAAACCATCAAAAGGCCCAGAGAAGGGCTATTTATAGGGTTATGAGGTATTACTGTAGGTTTATTGTAGTCTATTTAAAGATAATATTGCTGTTAATAGGTCTCACTTTAGACTTTACATGCGTATTTGTACATTATGTGTGCTTAAATTAATATTTACAAGACACAAGATGGTTCAGTGCCATGAGAAGTGGTAACACATTACAATGAGGGGGGCCCCCCAAGCCAAAAGTCTAGGGCCCGCCTTTACGATAAAGAGCCTGCCTGTCTGAGCTGAGTGAGAGTTTCCGTTTCTCGCTCACAGTTCATTCCCTCCACTTCCCGGCTCGAAGCCGCTCCAGGTCGCTCACCTCAAATCGCTCAAAGCTCGTCGAAAACAACAACAACAACAACAACAAAAAAAGGACTTTACATTCAAAGCTTCTATAAGTTTTCGGATAAAGCTTTGAATGTCTGTCGTCATATTTTATGATGTCATCAGCCTAAAATAAAAACAAATCCTCAAACTAAATTCTCTGTTTGAATGAAATGATTCATCACATTAAATGAGCTTTTAAATTAGTCTTTTTTTTTTATTAAATCAACTTTCAGTTTCATTTGATTGCTGTTAGACCGTGAAAAATGTTGTTTTTGAATGGCTAAACGCCAACAAATATGGATTGAAGCAGAATATTTCGTTGGATAAAAACGTGTTGTGAATTTTGGAAATTCTTACATCTATCATGTCACAAGGAATGCCCTTAAAATGTCGTGTTATTTATAGCCTATGACTTCCCATGAGATCAGGTTGCACACACTCATGGTTGAATAAACTGTCCAGTGGTAAAATTTGTGCAAATGACACAAAGTCAAAATATGCTTGGTTTTCTGTCTGAACACACCTCAAGAATTATGTCTATATTGTACAAATCTGCACCTCATGATTTATGTCCAGTGTCTACATTCAGCTTACTTTACACAGCAGCTGGATTTTCGCAGTGTAACAAGATCACGCTAGAATCATGGGATCACATATCACACGGTAGGTAGTTCATCCAATCACCTGCCAAGTATTTTTTGAAAGTGCCTGCCCTTTTCCAAGCAGTTTCCAATGACAGTTTTTCAGATGCTTCTGTGTACAAACCATCTTGCGGGTCGGGTTAACATTCAGTGACAATGCAGGAAATAGTGTGTCCTTTATGTAGTGAGAAAGTACGGTGACCAGAATTTGTGTACCATCACAGAACTACAAATAATTGTGCCTTTTAACCATACCTTAACCATAGTTTATTTGCCATAACCACAAACTCACGATAAACTTAACCATAGCATTTTGCAAAATTGTCCAATGTTGACGTTCTTGTCTGCCGGTAGATTTGCCACTCCTGATGGAGTCATTAGCTCTGTTTCAAAGCCCAATGATTAGCTTGATATCAGATGGCCCATCAGATTTCAACCGTTTTCACCACGTTCCTTGTCTGGTTTTTAACCAAATAGTTGGCAAGCGCCAAGTGTTCAGAAGCTGATGAAACAACCAGAGAAAATCGAGAGAGCAGACACAGAAATGAATGTGCTTGTGCATGCTAAAAACTGATTCTGCCCAAATGTTCAATTAACTGATGCCTGAACATTAGCATAGCCAAATCAAATCAATTCAAGATATGGTGTGCCTTGGAAAATAGTTGGGAAAAAAATATACCCGATTTGAAATCTATGGGCTGAAATTGCAAAACCACAACAAAGTTGTTTTGAAAGGTTTTGCATGTAGAAAAAACAGGCTATGCATGTGACCCCCTGCTTTTTATGTATGCATGTGGATTTATTGGCATTTTTATTTGATTATATTCTTTTGCATTTAAATTTTTGGACTGCATATTGAAGCATTTAAAACATTAATTATTGCTTTTATAAATGCATGATTGATTGTTGTTCGTAGGGGTTTCCGACCACTGATGAGAGATGATATTATAGCTACTTTTTTTCTACACTGCATCACTGAGTATGCAAACACTAACACAGTAATGCATTTTGCTAACATGATTGTTTGTTTTAATGTGGGACCCTGCATGGCTCCTACAAGTCACATCTGTTTTGCAGAAAGTTGACTTCCTCCCAAGGCTCTCAAAGACTTGATAGCTATGTCAGAGTTAAACACATAGCTAGCTTGCACACACACACGCACACGCACATGCACGGTGCACCGAGCCTATGATGAGTCAAATTGAGGGTTGCTAATTATAGCCTGGGGAAAGTTTTGCCTTTTTGCTCGCCATCAGCTCTTTGGGAAGAGAAGAGAAAGAGAAGCTGTTGGTGGGGGGGGGCTGATGGGAGGTGGGCGGCGGCTTCTTTCTCTACGCATCCGGCTTCGGATTGTCCCCTTCCTCAACCGTACATACTCATCATGCATGTTCCTTGCATTTGGACCTCTTCAACAAGCTCCCCACCTCCAATGTTCTGTCTCCTTCCATTGCTTATAGTGTCTTTCTTTTTGGTTTCATAGCACGAGGATGTGTTTTTTTATCTGAGTTGTCCTTTTGTCATTTGCCTGTTGTCCCACAGCATACAGAGGGAATATGTGATCCAATGGTGTACTGAAAAAGTAAAAGGACAAGTTTTATGTCAACCAGCAAAATCAAGAAACACAGTTTGGTTTTTTCCCTTAAAGGATGAGTCTGGTATTATTCTTTAATTTTTCTTATTGTCAACAAATCCCATGAAAACCAAAAATGTGTTAGTGCATCTCTCAATACTTTCAGACTTCCCTATCCTGTCTGTGTCTCTCAGACCCAAGCCCATTTGACTTACGTCCACTAAAAGTGCTTGTTTTTGCCATGAAAGGCTCTAATTCTTATAAGTGTCTAACATTATGGAAAGAGTCTCTCGAGTCGCTCTGAAATCTTGCGGGGTGACGTGTTGCTGGAAGACAACGGTGGAATAGTGGAATACAAGTGTTATGTAAAAGATTTTCATTGTCATGGCTGAATATTTTGATGATTTCCAGTATACGGATATTCAGATTTCACATCGAGGCTTCTCCTGGTCCACGTTGAAAAATACCAGTACCAGTTACTCTTTAAAACAGCTGACAAATCAGCGCGTTCTCATTCCCAGGGCGTCAAAAACCGGTGCTTTGTCACGGCCATCAGCGTTCGATACCGCCGCACAAGGCACCCTTTAGCGTTGGTAGGAGACGTTCTTTCCATTAACTACAATGTAAACATCAGCGGCAACTGTAAACGCTCAGGGAAAGTGCTGTGGTGACGTAGTTTAAAGAGCGAAAAAGACACACAGGGCGGAAGGTGAGGTGAGGTAGATGGGTCCAACACAACACAAGGCTTTCATCCAGGAAACTGCTGTTCGTGTCTCGTGCGTTACGTTTCACTTTCACTTTACAATCAGCTGTCCGTTCATGTTCACAACATCCAGTCACATTTTCATTGTAAAAACATAGTAATTTTAAGCCCAACCCATGTTGTTTTTCTCTGAATCTAACTTAGTGGCTTTGTTGCCTAAACCTAAGCAAGTGATTTTGTTTAATTCACAACGTTAAGCCTGTGTTTACTGCAATCGAAAAGGGACGCAGCGGTGTCTGACAAAGCATCAGTATGTGACGAGTTGGAATGAGAACGTGTTGAACAAATATATAGTTTTAATTTTTCGGTTCAGTGATTTCATAAAACAACTGGACACTCTAGTTTTTTTTTTAACAAAAGTCACTAAACCGCAGGAAGTAGTTTATTTGTTGGGGACTATATTCAGTGGCGGACTAATCCACACCCAGTGATAACAGTGTTGCTCATTGATGTATTTTTTCAGTATATAACTTTTGTTAGTGTTTGTTATTATGTACTGATTAGGTCTAAATTGAAATTACCAAAATCAAATTAAAATTCTGTTTAATTCTCTGCAATGATAGTGCCCCCTATATTGGTTCTATATAGGGGGGCGTTCTAGGAAATTCTGGTACTGACTGATAATGCCAATGCTGTAATTTGTGCACTATTTGTGAGCGTGGGCACCAAAAACAGTTTGTGACTTGAAACACAGGGTAACATACGGAGGGCTGAATTTTCAGGACTATCTGCTGTGAGTTTTGTCAGAGTGGTTATTTGTCATCACCAAATCGAGACCCATGAAGAAGAGATGATTACTGCTAGCTGGACTCCCTCCTTTCTATACCATGGGATGAGCACAGCACTAAGTGTGCAGGAGTTGTCAACAATAACTTGTGTTGAAATAGCATGAATCAGTGGGAATAACAAACGTTAGCTACCTATGTTTTAGCAAATGCAAGAAAATTCAAGGTTTCAAGGGCACACATAAAAGGTTTTGTTAAGTAGGGGTACCTTTATATGCAACCTATCTACTATTTCAACCTCTCAAGTTTATAAAAAAAATTAAATCTGACTGGATAATGTCAAAACCCAAACTGCTTTGTCACAAAGTTTAAAAAAGGATTTTTTTCCTATCAATTAGCAATATTAGATAGCATGCTTTAATAATACTTAATAATACAGCAATAATTTACTTACTATTATCTTTCCCCACATTTCCCCCATAAGCTATGTCTAAAAGAAGCTATTCTCAGATTACAAGTGTTTTAAAAAAAACAAACCAATAAATTAAGGTTTTTGAAGCCTGCAAGTAAAAAAAAGGGGAAACGGGGGGTGGAGCGAGACGCCTCTTTCCTGTGTTTGTATGTTCTCAGGACCCCTGTGTGATGTCAGGGGCATGGTGGTTGGAGATGAAACTTGGGGAATATGGGTATCAGATGGATCCAAGCCTGAAGCTGTTGGTCCAGAGGATCCTTAAGAAGCAGGATGCAGCCCTGTTATCACCCTTCTTCCCGTGTGAATGGAAACCCAGATCCAGGCTCTGTTCTGGAGATCCCCTCTCACACGCACACACATACACACACACACACGCACACAATCACCACATCCCCGAACCCCACCAGGCCCTGGCACCACACATCCAGCCCTCCACCCCTTGTCTCTGCTTTCCCCCTGCATGGCCCCTAATTGCTTTTATGCCTTTATTCTCACAGTGTGAGAAATTTGACAATGTACATAAACGAAATTCCAGTATAGCAGCGGGTTATGGAAAAAGCACATGTGGAAGCAGTTTGCCGCGCTTCTGGAGAAGACTGGGAATCTGCAGTTTTATAGATTTGTTCTGAGCAGGAGAAGGATGCCGCTATTAAAGCTCACTTTGACTTGTTTGTGCATTACAGGGACTTACTCCCTACAGTGGCTATAAGGGCTCACCGCACTACAAATTAAGAAAACACATGCATATAGACAAAAAACATCTTCAGCAATTCAACAACATATGCGCAGCATTTAGAAAAAAATGCTGCAAATAGAGAAAACGAAGCCAAATACAAAGATAGCTCTCAGGGCCACCGTAAAATTAGCCTTCGTTGCACCACACTGGTCTATGTTTAGCCAACGTGTTCGTCACTGATTTATGCAGGTCCTTGTATAACTACTCTGCTTCATGCCAATTCACTGTGGTAACACAAGCTCAAATTGTTCTGCATCCAAGCAAAGTGAATTCCTCATGGAGAGTGCATGGGCACTAACTGTTCAAAAAGTAATAACTATTCAAAATGTATGGAAAAAGTATGAGCAGGCTAAGAGAAACACTAAGTAGTACTTCGAAACCTATGGAACAAAAAAGAAAATAGGCACCAGCAGTTTAACATTTTTCAAAACCCAAGGAATTAATTTGAGTGAACAATGAACATTTAAAAATACAATTTGTATGGAATACGTAGCAACATTAAGA
The DNA here is from genome assembly GCA_916700685.1 of Adelosebastes latens. Lineage (NCBI taxonomy): Eukaryota > Metazoa > Chordata > Actinopteri > Perciformes > Sebastidae > Adelosebastes > Adelosebastes latens. The sequence goes on from CAKAKR010033945.1 coordinate 22,066, forward strand.
ATGGGCAAACATATATTTGTAATTCCATAAGCTATAGAAAAATATTGAGAACAGTCACACAAGATGATTTTTTTTTTCTCTCTGAAAAGTATAAGAACTGACTAAAAGCAACACAAAGTAATTTGTAAATCAATAACTGGCTAAAATCATCACTTACAAGTGATATTTCCGCAATAACTATGGAACTACATTAAGAACTGGCTAATAGTGAAATTTAAAAATAATCTTTCTCTGAAAAATATTGAAAACATTTTTGGTGGGACAAACAGCAACACTCAAAATATATTTCTCAGAAAAGTGTTGTGACAATTAACAGTAATGTTTCAACAAAATGTATAGAATAAAATTGAGAACTGCTATTAGCTTTGTCGTCAAAAATGACAGAACAACATTGAGAATTGCCGAGAGGTGGCTTACATTGACATTTCAAAGTAAAAAAAAAAAAAAGTAAAAAAAAAGAACAACAACAAACAAATGGGCAAATTGCACAGTAGAGGATCATATTCGGAGAAACAACCTAGGTATTAAATGTGTGGTGGGCGTACGTGAGTTATTTCTTTCAGTGTTATTATTTGATTATTGTCATATTATCTCCCCTGTTATTTGCCAAAAACAGCATCCTTTTGTTTCCATACAAATTCAGTGGGAGCTAAAGGATTTCATCATCCTAAACGCTATTGAGGAACCTCAGTGACGATTCAATAGCAGGTGATAAAACAGCCTCCAAACAGCAGAATTATGGGTGTATGGGTAGGGCTATGGTGACAGATTAATATCCCCATTAAATCCCTCTACCAGTAGATTAAACTTGTTTAAAATAGCTACATGAATGCAGTGTAAAGGCATTCACTGAGGATTAGCATAATGCAGTATTTTGGGTAGCAGTGTGGGCACAGTTTACTGTCAGACGCATGTCTTTCTAGAGTCGTCCTGTTGACCCGTTCAGCAGTTTGTCATTTGGACACAACCAGATTCCGTCTTCTATACTTGTGTCTCTCCTACAGCTCCAGTCCTCCCTCGCTCCACCCTCACTCCTACCAAATCCAGGCTGGCTGGAACTGATGACCTGTTTGCTGCTGTTTAACAAGGGAATTCAACTGTCATTGCACAATTGAAGGAGTCGGGGAGGGGGGGGTGTCCTGCAGATGTGGGTCTGCAAGTAAATCCTCCCCAGACTGTAAAGAATAAATCAGATGACTGAGGCCATGAAAACAGGTTCTCCCTGTGTCTTCAGTGGCATCCCACAACCTCTTGGGTCACTGAAATTATTGCTCCATCTTTCACCAGTTTGCCTGCCAGTAGAAACATTCCTAAGCCGTGCTGGTTTTGCTACAGGAATTTGAAAAATGCGCATTATCTGTGTATATTTTTGCCCTGTCCTGTTTGATTTGAAAAACATCTGTAATGAGTCTTTGGAGGCACATACTGTATGTTCTCTACATTTACAGTTTCAACATGAATGGTGCTGGTTGCTTTATAGATAGTTTTTTTTTGCAATGTAGGGACAATTTCTTTTAATTCAATTGTGTCTTGTGTCCTGATGTCCGGTGCTTGAAGTGGACAAAAGTTTCAATACTCCTCTTATTTTGTTGCCGTGTGTATTGGCTACTACTTAATATTTAAAGTGCTTTCCTGTGTTATTTGTAACCTGTAGGGTATCATTCAGGTTTTAGGAGCAGCGTCCCAATCAGGATGCTCCTACATATTATGCGACAGGATAACATTTTGTATTTCCACAGCGAATAAAAGATACTAGGATAAATTGGGTTTGGGGTCCTCCCCCAAGAAAATTTGAAGGTTTGGTTGGCTTGTCCAGATTCTCTCCACATTGTTTTTATGTTCATACGGCTTATGAGGCGAAGTGCAAGAACGCTGGCGCTCTGCTGGCATGAATTACCATTATGAATCCCACAGATAACCTGACATGGCAGAAAATTATACCGGCAGTTTGTGAGAATTGCCAAGGAGTAAAGTGTAGAAGAGCCAGTATTGCATACCGGTGAGTACTTCGAGCACTGCCGATGTCAGAATTGGGAGCTCATGCTGCATTCATGTCATGTTACATTTACGTTTATTAATTTTGGTTGAGTGTGTTCAAGTGACATACAAATGACGTACAATCCGAGCCACAGTAGATCAAGGAGAAGCCTTACGGCGGGGACACACTGCCCGCGTGAGCAGTGCGTGGCGGCTGCCTCGCTGAACTGCTGCGTGTCCCTTGTGTGGGTTGTCCACACCAGCGGCGTATCTGCTGCTGCTGCTGCTGCCAGCCCTTTCTTTCTACATCGAGTTTGCCTGTCATAACGGCCATTTCATTTCATTATAAATGTCATTTATATTTATTTTTAGACAGGAAGTGGTGATAATGGGGGTAATTTGTAAATAATTAAAACCCAGTACTTTATTCATTCATAAAGCTGTACAAGTCACTGCATGTTCTATAAAACTGCCCTTCACATATTTCAGAATAAAAGCCTCATGTTAACAAATGAAGGAATTCTGTGCACAGAAAAAAAATGCTTGAAGGCTTTTATTTTGAAATGAAAGCAGGAAGTTTTGATTTAAAAATAAATCTTTACTTTTTTCATGTCCGTGATATATTCTACGGATACAGACATTGAAAGTGTAGTAATGTTACTGATATGATATCAATATACTGTCAAAAGATCACTTTCACTGTCCAGTTGTACACAAAAAATATCCAAATCTAATGGGCAGATTTCCATGGAATTTACTGAGCACATTCATACTTCCCAGAGGATGAACCCTTTTCATTTATGACACTCCATGAGCTTTCCTCCAGCACCACCCTCCTCCCTCTTACTCCCCCCTTCTATTGGTGAGCCCATGGCCATGCCAAAAATGTGTTTCCAATCTGAGTTGTACTCAGATGGGACATTAGCGTAGGGGAACAGTTTCTGCTCAGAACATATGAGGGCTGTTTTAAGGAAACATGCACTATGAGACATAACAGGCAAACCTTGCCTTATAATCCAGCTCCACTTGAAAACAGCCCTCCTAAAATTACAAATGTAACCGCTACAGAAAATATTTCATGTTACATACCCCAAGATCAGTCTTCCTCTTGAGTGATATGTTGACTGTAGAAAAACATGGAGACAGTTTTCGTGACATCACTCAAAAGTGTCTGGAGGGATATTTGAGAGTTTTTTTTTTTTTTTTTGTCATTTACTGCACCCAGAAAATCCAATTAGGCCTCATTCCCAGGGTGTTAAATACCAAGGCTTTGACACAGCCATCAGCGTTCGGTACCGCCGCACAAGGGACCCTTTAGAGCTGGTATGAAACGCACCGGGCGTTCCATTAACTATAATGTAAACCCATCCCATCCCATCCAACAGCAAATGCGCCGGTAAAGAGCGCCGGGAGTGTGGTGACATAGTTTTAAGAGCAAGAAGAGACACAACTGGCGGGCAGGCGTCAGGGGAGGTGGATGGGCCCAACAAACAGCTGTTTGTGTCCCGTGCGTCACGTTACAATCAGCTATTTGTCACATGACACACACAACGTTCAGTTACTGTACAAACGTAGTAGTTTTAAGCCCAACCGTATAATTCTTTCCTAAACCTAACTATAGTGGTTTTGTAGTCTAACGGCCGGGACACACTGCCCGCATGAGCAGTGCATGGCGGCTACTTCGCTGAATTGATGCGTGTCTCACATGTGTGGTGTCCACACTGGCAGCTGCTGCTGCTGCGTCCTTTCTTTCTACATAGAGTTTGCCTTTCATAATGGCCATTTCATTTTATTATTAATGTCATCTATATTTATCTCGGTAAATTGAGAGCTTTGCCTTCCGGCTCAGCTTTCTCTTCACCACAACGGTCCGGTACAGCGTCTGCATAACTGCAGACACCGCACCAAACCGCCTGTCCATTTCCCGCTCCATTTTTCCCTAACTCGTGAACAAGACCCCGAGATACTTAAACTCCCTCGCTTGGGGCAAAGGTGGGGAGTGTTGAAAGTCGACTTACATCATGCATCATCATGTACATGTATCTGCATGTATTGTCATGAAAATCATTAAGTTAGCTGCTCCTAGCAACTACTAATGTATCTTCCATGTCAGCTGAAAATGTCCATGGCAGCATGGATTCATCACTCGCTACTGATTGGTTATTTCAAGGTACCAATGCCTGAAATTTTTGCGACGTGATCAGCTAGATCTTATCTGTCGAGACAACTTATCACTCTGTTGAGCTGCAAGAACACACAGTCTACTTGTGGTTGTAAGCTTAAACTTACTCGAAGCTTGACATTGCTGATTAGTCTTGCAAATGAAAAAAAGGAGGAAGGAGAGATAGAAAGGTTTGCTAAAATATCTATTAGTGCCAGAGCTTGGTGAATATTTTTTTACTTGTGTACTCTCTACCCTTACATGTTCAGCTTTGTTGTCCTTGTTGTTAGTTGTTATGTCTATTTCTGTGTACACTAAGTACATTTAGAGCAATGCAAAAAAGAAATTCGGCAAATTCCTTCTATGTGTTTGCATACTTAATATGCTATGGACCAAGCAATACACTGCTGATGAGCTGGTCTACACTGATTTGGAAGATGACTGTGATTAGCTCTGTTTCAAATATTTAAATGAGCTTTTTCAATTGCATGCTACCATGGACCAGCCACAAAAGAGCACTGCTAAACTCAACCTGTTTACTGTAACTGCAGCACCAGTCACTCCCTGAGGCCATAAAGAACGACCCAGCTCTCTTGTATGGAACTTTGTGAGAGATATTTGTGTGCTCACAACTCATGACTCTCCATTACCATCAAGTTAGTATTATTCCTCCGAGGGGGGATTTTCCCTTTGAGACACAGATAGAGAGTAGGACCACAAAACCTCCCACAGAAAGTTCAATTGAATTTGGCTCGAGCAGAACATCAAACTGCTGTGACTGAGCACTGGAGGACTGCTGTCCTGCTGCTGGTAGCGGTCACATGCGGTCAGTGTGTGATCATGTTCAGTGTTCTTGCATATAGTGTTAGAGTCAGCCAGTCAGTTTGTGCAGCTCAGAGCTCCTCAGCTCAGAGGACTTTGGTTTTCTGTCTTCCTGAATCATAAATCTCATCCTCAAAAGAAAGTGAGGTTGGCTCCTTTGTTTGAATCCCTATACAAATCCAACTCCATGAACTGAGTCACTCTGCTGTAGGAAAAAACATTGAGTTCCTCTCACTTCCTTTCAGATCACTAAACAATTCATCATCTAAATCGTTTGGTGCCCATCCAGGTTGTCTCTGTTGCACCACGCCCAGTGAATTATCAAAGTAAACTGGCTGAACCTCACAAATTCACATGCAGAACAGCATCTGCTCCAGGCAAAGCGTGCCCCCTCATCCTGAATATTAGTGACACTGTCAAGTACATATTTATCCATTGATTCATCCAAAATAATGTCTCATACAGATAATTGGTGAAATCCTCAAAGAGAATGAGAAAAAGATGATGCATGCACATCTTTACAACGGAATTTTCAAATAATAAGCAATCGACTATCAACTACTTTTTATAACAGTTTGACTACATTGAAGGCAGAGCGGATGTGCTGCGGAATATATGTTATTACTGGCTACACCCGCAAAGCACATACGACGTAGGGTTGTGTGAGTCACAGGCAAAACAAGATACAGGCACGGCACCAGGATTTAAATTTTGGATGGGCCAAAGAAAGTTTGGCTGGGCCTTTTAATTACACAAGTTATTACTGTTTGCCCTTTGACGGTTTCCAACTGGTAGTAATGAAAATGACTGATATCATGCCACAGAAGGCGACTAGGTGTGTCTGGTTGTTTATGACACATTTTAAAACTTTTTCCAAAACATTTTCATAAGGGTATATTGCTCAAATTGTGAGAAGATGAAATGCCTATCATACCATGTTAATATTTTGTTGTGGATTGTAACATTGTTTTTCAAACTTTTACAGACCCAGGACCACTTACCCAATCAAAAAAAAAAACTCACGGACCACCTAACTACCCAGAAAACAGAAAAGTAAAACCGTACACCTTCTGAATTCACGTTTCTCTCAGAACTAAGACAGGCATTATTGCCTTGTTAACCCATCGTAAAACACACTTCATTCAAACTGGACAGAAAAAAAATAAAACTCACCAACTCAACACGTCTTAATCAGTCTTCCCACCGCCCCAACAACCAGCAACTCTGATTTTGTCGAAAGAAATCCTTAATTCACCGAGTAAACTGTGAAAATATGTCGGCTCTACAGACCATTTTTTTCCACCGCTGTATCTCTCTGCCGTGGAGCAGCTGACCCGCTGCAGCGACTCGTTGGTGGCTCTCCTTCTTTGGAAGCAAACCATTAAATTAGGTAAATCCAACGACAAAAATCAGCCCAAAATAGATCTGCTGGTGTTGGTCGTCTTTTCGTGTTTATATTCGGGATCCTGGAGAAGGTCTCCAGCACACTTCTGTCCGAGTGAGGAGGAAAACTTTTATGCATTTTAACGCACACACGGCTTGCTCTCTCGACTGTCGTCGGCGACAGCATCCAGCAACAACTGCCCACGCTGACATTCATTACAGCAGAATGGTTCCCTTTGGGTTGGCATCGCAGGCAATTTTCTTTTGCTTCAGTTTCATTTTGCTTCACCTCCACGCTGGTATCGGTGAGGTGCCTATGTACGCGGGAGCACGCATGCAATCAGCGATGAGATGCTGCCATGGCGACTATGAGCTGCTTTGGCCAATGAGCTACAACGGCTTGTTTCTGACAGAGGATGAACTGAGGGCCTGCATGAAGAGCCACTATAAGATAAATAAGGATTTTTTTTTAACTGTGACTCATGCATAGCTACTCTAGTGGAATCCCAGAATTAAAATATAGAGCTGGAAATGGAGCATAATAGGTCCCCTTTAACATATAGTTACGCTCTGCTTCGCGGTGATATAAAGTCATTTCAATTCTGCCGTTGAAATAAGATTTTTTATATGTTTCTGTTGAAAACAATACTTTATGTAGAGTCACTTAGACATCTCAAATACTTTCACTTTTTAACAAAATTCAGGCTGGTTATAATCAAGACATCTAGACGATGTTTAACCTGCAAATCTCCAAATCAGTGCTTGCTGAGAACAAGTGTGGGTAGGAGATATTACTTTAAAAAAACTGCACAAATGGGGAAACAAAATATGTGTACTGTGCAAGTATAATGTTTGAAATTAGTTTATCTTGATTTCAATGAAGACCCACTTCCCAGCTGAAGTTTGCCCTGCTCTTAAAAAGTTCACACCTCAGATAGTAAGGGAAGTTGGGCCAACAGTAGCTGAGCGTTGGGTCGGCTGTGTTGCAGAACCAGAGAACCAAATGTGAGCTGGCTCTGGTCCAGTATGGCTGCCAGACTTGGCAAAGAACTTATTAGTTCAATTGGAGCTGTTACTCAGTTCCTCTTGGCAGCACTCTAACTGTAAGCCAATGTGGGTTAGGGCTGATCTTGAGTCTGATTTAAGTCCAGTGTCAAAGTGTGCTGGATTTTAGGTTTGATCGCCTCTTAGTCTCTGCAGAGGTCTCAGTCTTTGTTGTCTACATCTCTCCATCCACCAATTCCAGTTTTTTTTTCTTTAGTTTTTCTACCTTTTCTGTGCCATTTATAAAGCAAACAAACAATGCAAATTGTTTATTAATGAGTGTGCATTTTTGCTCTGTCCTCACAGGGTTAGGATGAGTGGGGTTGATTACCACGTGTTTTCCCAACCCTGTTGCGAGAATATTGATATTGGACAATATAAACCTTTGATTATGATCCACATTTTGTGATCTGTTTAAATTTCTTCCTTTCTACGATATCTACATATGACAGCTATGGTATGGTTACGCCCACCACCTCATCCCGTAAACCTTCGCTCCGTACCCCTACATCATCGGTGACTCAATCATATGAAATATCAAATCAAAATCGGATGTGACCTTTTGCTTCCCAGGTGCACAATTGAAAACATTTTGCAGCATGTAAGAAAAAGGCTGGAGACGGGGCTTTCCACATACTGTATATGCACACGTGTCTCTATGCTTGTATGTGTTTGTACATATATATATATTTTGTCAGAAACCTGTTTGCTTTTGTGCAAATAAATGAAATAAACTTGAAACTTGACACAAGTTAAGATTACAAAGAAAGTAAAGTTTTGCCTACAACTACATTATTTATATTAGATTTCATTTATGTTGGTCAGGTCCCATTCGTCCTTGCACATTATGTTTAATGATCACTTACAAAAGTGCTGTGAAACATAAGCTGAAGTATATTCACTTGTTATGTGAGCACCTGCTCAGCAGGTGTAGCTGTTTGCAGTGAGGCCACAGGGCTCAGTACCCCCCCCCCCACCCCTCCTAAGCTTCAGATATAATACCTGGATCTAGTTCAGAACTGAATTTAATAAATTAATTCAGCACTTTGATCAGACTTTCCACAAATATGCATCATCCGGTAGTATGGCTGGACAGTCTCAGCTTCCCATTATATTCTAACAGCTGTTTAGTAGATATCCCCCCCCCCGCCATACAACTGGGTTAGGTTAAAAGAGAGGCGGCCTACATTCCGAGGGTGTAGCTCGTGGTGCATGTGCACAGGTAATATTCCAGTGAGTCACCATTAAATGCTGCGCCTCCCTCTCTCACCTCCCCACATCTGGATGCTGTTAACATTCCTCACTGCTTATGCACACACACACACACACACACACACACACACACACACACACAGACAAAAGCACTGTGTAGCTGTGCAGTTACTGTATATGTAAGAATTTAGTCTCAATTGTTGCTGTTGAAAGGACATTCTCTTCTCACACTCTCGAACAAAACTCACACACGCTCATTTTCAACCTATGTGTTTGTAAGACAGCATGGTTGTGTTTGGACTAAAGTGTGTTTTGTCAAGGGAACTCACACGGTCTAAGTTCAAATAAAAGCAGCCATGCTATTTCACTACATATCCCCCCAAAACACACACACACACACACACACACACAGTGCATACACATACACATCCCTGCATGCATAACAGTCCTGAAATTTAGTTTTGTCTAAGAAAATGAGATCAGCATTTGTTTCTATTTTCATAGATGAAAGTGATTTTAGTATTCTGGCCTGAATTTAGACATTAATTCACTACGGAGTTGCAATAACTTCTGCTGAGGGAAGCGTTATCGTATAGCTTCCACCGCATAAAACGAAACTTTGATCTCTGCATTGAATATTTAGTATTTTACTAAATATTTAATATGGAACATAACAGTTAGTTAAGAACAATGGCTTTAATGTTCAAGGTATCAGGGCGTGTCTTGCAGAGCAGGGTATAGCAGCCAATCGTGTTACAGCCTTTCACGCAATCCGTGGAGGACTTTGGTTCCCTGACTTTATCCTTTAAAGGAATAATTCAATATTTAGCGAAATACAAATATAATTTCTTTCTTCCTTGAAATGTTAGATGAAAAGGTCGATACCACCTACATATCTATGCATTAAGCTGTCAGGACATTGTGAGCCTAGCTTAGCTGTCCAAAGTTCAAAACATGTCTTCCAACACCTCTAAGGTTCAGAAAGGTAAAAACGACAAGTAGTGACTTTAGGAGGATTTACGTACTATAACTAGACCTTAATCATAGCAGATCAAGAAGCTGTCATAATCTTTTCTTCTTATTTTTTTCTAACTGTGATTTGCAGTGGTGGAGGCTTACTAAATACGTGTACTCAAGTGCTGTACTTAAGTACACTTCAGAGGTACTTTACTTGAGTAATTCCATTTCATGCTAATTGCTACTTCTACTCCAGTTCAGAGGGGTATATTCTATTTATCACTCCACTACATGTATTTAACAGCCTCAGTTACTTTGAAGATTCAGATTAATAATGCAAAATATAATCACAAAAGTAATTCTGTTATTATAGGTTGTCCAGCAGTATGAAATAAGTGAAATTCGCTCCACCTTTGCCAGCTGAAATATTAAAGTGCTGTACACATTAATGCATTATTATTCATAAGCCAATAATATAATATACATTACTCTGAAATGGGCCATTCTGCATAATGAATGAATGATTGCAGGACTTTTACTGTATTTCTAGACTGTGGTATTGCTTTCACTTAAAGGGGACATATCGTGCTCATTTTCAGGTTCATACTTGTATTTTGGGTTTCTACCAAAACATGTTTACATGCTTTAATGTTAAAAAAAACATGATTTTTCTCTTACTGTCTGTCTGAATATACCTATATTCACCCTCTGTATGAAACACTCCATTTTAGCTCCTGTCTCTTTAAGACCCCCTCCTGCAAAATGCCCAGTCTGCTCTGATTGGCTTGCGCGAAAAATATGGTGCACCTTTGCAAAGGTAGTTCTCAAGCTGTGGGTGGAGATATTCAGATGGGGGGAGCGGTATATTCTAATGAGCCTGCATGTGACATAGGAAGGGGAGCCAAATCTGAATGGCTTGCTGAATCACATGTTTTCTGATCTAGACAGCCCACAACAAAACTGACTGGGTTGTCTTATTTCACAGTTTGTGGGTTGGTAGGCACTCCAGATACCTAAATATATGTGCACAAGCACTGAAAAATGTCTCCTTTAAGTACGCAATCTGTTTAAATGTCCAATTCTGTCATCTTTTCGCCAATCTACTTTTCTCTAAATTTAAAAAAATCAAAATTTTCGGACTGTTCCTTAAGGGGCTGACTTCATAAATGTAATTTTGAATGCAGTGAGTCAGCACCACCGGAGTGAAATGGTCTCATGAATAAGCATGGAAAGACTTCGTCAGCTTGTCACTGAGAGAGTGAGTGGAATATTCAGCACCTTCGGTATGGAGCCTGTCCTGCCGGGTGCTGCAGTGACGGTAGCGGGGACTCCTCCCCCGTCCCTCGGCTGACCCCGGTTTGAAGCCAGTGTGTCAGGCAGAGAGGGCTCATAGCTCTGGGCACATACCACCTTAACAACTCCCCCTCTGTTTACCTGTGAACTTGAACTCCATTCACAAATTGGCTGGACCACTACATGTGTGTGTGTGTGTGTAGGCAGGCATACAGTATATAACTTTACGCCTCTCTGTCTGTCAACATGTGTGTGTGTGTGTGTGTGTGTATGTATGGAAACAGTAGCTGTGTGCTGTGCCGTAGCCTGAAGGTGTCAGCTGCAAAGCCTTTGAACTGGCTGCTCAAATGTAAGACGATGTCTCTTCCATCTCTCCCAGTCTTTATTTGCCCAGACCAAATATTTGCAGACCACCTCCCAACATACACATAGCCCCACCATACTTTCCATCATCATCATCGCAATCATCAATATTTTCTCTCAACATGAATTGCAGGCGGTGGTAACTGAAATTATGTTCATAAGTAGGCCTACAAATATAAAATAAATAATTTTACTGATTCCTGTTTATTACATCCTGGGTCTTTTTTTTTGGTTTTGTTCCTTATTTCTAAAACCTCTAAGACCTGCGGGATCACCGACAATCCCGACCAACAATACTCATACTCATAGTCATTAAAGTCCCCATGTAATGACAAATATATTGATTAGTTTCCTGTTTCCCTCCGACTTTCGGCACCAAACAAACTCTTGATAATGCAGAGCAGGGCAATAAGCAAAAAATGAAATAATGTGTCATATATCTGATATTTATCTATATCTTTAACATCAAGGGTCATTCTTCAGGCTTCAGTAGGTCATTATATGTTAGCAAGGATTCATTATTCCATTCAGTATTTCAAAGTGTATAATGTAAAGTAACATCCCTCCTCGCTGTCTAGTGAATTGGTTAATTATGTCTATATACAAAAGTTTAGATTTTGTCAACCTCTTTTGTTGTATCAGAGTAAAGCTTGAATACTGTAAATTCTCAAATAAAAGTTGTTTTTCATTTAAAAAGATAGCTAGCACAAACAACTGCTGTTGTTGCTCTGCTGATCTTATTTGTAATACAGTTCTCATTCTCCACTCCATTCATTTCAACTTTGCTGGGTTTTCTTTATCACTGTCAAGCTACTGCCAATGAAACTCCACTTTTCCTGTATATGTTTCACATTAAAAGCCTAACAGGAAGAGGATTAATCCTTTGAGCTGCTGGAAGGCTTTTAATGTGAAGCCTCTTTGCAGGAAGTATGACGGTAGCGTAACACTGATTGAAAAAAAGGAGAGCAGCGAAGTGGTATGACATGGCTTGAGTGGAAATGGACATTATGCTGATATGTATCAAGACAACAGCAAAATAAAATGGCAACTGATCAGAAAACAGGGAGGCTTCTTACTAAAATATAATGACATATACTTATTTAAGTGGGGAAATTAGAAATAAAGGGCTGGTTTTCACTGTAGTTGAGGCACATAAAGGCCTTGGCCATTATTTGAGATTTACTGTATGAATTGTCGTCTGCATTTCAGTCACAGACTGGCAACCTGAGGCAATTCAAATCACATTGTTTACGAGACTGAATCGACTGATGTGACCAAAGACTATAAGAAACAACGTTTGTTATATTCTAATGTAACAACTGAATGTTATTCTAATGCTTTCTTTCTTTTCGGAATTAAGTTATCAATACTTTTAAAGCAACAAATCCTAACATTTGAGAACACGGAAGCAACGAATATTTTGCATTTTTCTTGCGCCAAAATAATGTATCAGAGGTATATAATTATCAATTATCAATATAAATGCCGATTTATTACCTGTTGTCTAATCAATTAATCCAGTCCACAATGAAACTTTAAACATGGGACAGAAAAAACATAGACTGTCAACCACCGAATGTCAACACAATTAATGTCCACTGCTAAATATATAAAAATATAAATAATATGACGCAAGTCTCTGGTTTGTTAGAAATAAAATAGAAGAACTGCATAGTTAGCATCAGCAAAAAGGGTCTCCATGGCTGAACAGTGAAAAGTCAAACTATTGCCACTCCCAGAAAGTCTAACTAAATCAGATGTCACAGTGCTGCCAGCACAAATTGATTGACAAGTGCTCTCTGGGGAGTGCAGAAACAGCACAGCAACGAGCACTTAGCACCAAAGATGGAGACAAAATCAAGAAAAACACGGATCTCCCAAATTACCACTTGTAAACCGCAGACACCAAATCTTAAAAAATACTTGGACGCAGCCCCAACTACTGTCTGCGAGTGAACATGCAATTCTCTCGGCGGCTGAGTGCATCGCTGGCATAAGCAAGCCCGCGTCTGGTCCGGGCAGCAAGAGGTTAAGCTGGCGGTGGCTGGTGTGTTCGCAGCAGGAAGGCAGTGGCCGGGTCTGGGCCGGCCTCCAAACAGATGTTGGTTTGTTTCAGGGCTGTGGTTAAATAGTTGGATGGCGGTCCAGCACACAGGGGAGAGAGGAGGGGATTAGAGCTGTGAGGATTGCAGCTGCACAGACAGAAAGAGAGGAGGAGGGAGGGAGGCACACAGATAAAAAGAGAGACTGCAGAACCAATGATGCAGCGCTGAATTAAAAGGATGGTAAGCTGCGTGACCTCCAGTCCTTGATCACCATAATGCAAACCACCAGCAGACAGAAATTAATTATACTTTCAGAGGATGGCAAATTTATGCTTGATTTTATTTTGTCATTTTTTCTTTGGTGCAAAGCTCTCACTGTAGTGTTTTTTTAGCACTATTCCGCCCACCCATATGTCAGTCAAACAAATCTGACTGTTACATTCTTCCTTTGATTTTCTATCGATATATTATATAGTTCAGCCTTTTGAGAAATGTGCTTATTTGCTTTCTTTCCAATAGTTTGATGAGAAGAACAATGGGTCCTTGATTTCACTCAGAGGTAAAGCAGGCTCTCATTTCTAGTGGAGGATGAAGTCGATTTTGCTATCTGAATTGGCAACAGATTGTAGCTAGCTCATTCAAATTGTATTGTGTTTGATCCTCGTTTCTTAAGTTACGGACGTAGATCAAAATAAGTCAATGTTGACTTTTGGTTTCACATGGGAGATGAACAGCGGACTCCTGGGTGATAGTCCTGTATTGACTCACCCATCCACCCCGACCTCCTCCCTATATGCGGACTTCCTTGGACTATGATTAGAAAAGTATTTGTGATACGTCGGAAACAATAGGCAATTGGCTGAACAGGCACTGCACTAGTAAGAATGAAATACCCAAAGTGAAGACATATTTAAAGACCACCTATCATTTAAATAAGAAAAAACAACCTATTTTCCACTGAATGAAAGCAAATGTGAAGAGGAAAAGTAGAACCTCTGGCAGATGAAATGGGATAGAAAGGTAGTTAAGCGCATTCCACTCTTGTATGGAGGACGGAAACTGCCAAAATCAAAAATAAATGACTCAATAAATAAATGTCATTAAATGTATTAAAAATAGTATTAGAAATAAATATAGCCATTAATTAATTAATTAATTAAATGTGACATAAATTGATATTTCTTTTTTAATTTACTTCTTAATTTTTGTATTAATTCCCTTATTTATTTACTCATCTGTTTCATTATCCCTTTTTATTTATCTATGTATTTACTTTTATAAAGCTTTAAATGTATTCATGTTTTGCATATATATATTTTATTTATTTATTTCTATTTTTTATTTTATTTTATAATATTCAAAATGTATATATTTATTGATGTATTTATGCATTTATTTATTTATTTTGGCACGATTTTCCCTTTGCACTTCACCCCCTTATTTATTTCCCCAAACTTATATATTTCTGTATTCTTTTCTTTGTACATTTCTTTACACATTTCTTCATGCATTTCTGCCTCATTATGCAAACGAGGGGACGGTCATTCAACGTGTGTCGTCATGGGGTCAGAGTGCATACATCGACTATGCTACGGTATCTGCTTCTGCTCATCAACTTCAGTCGTCGTTACCGGCTCTGTACAGAGGATCGTTGGCCTTCTTCTGCTCCCCCTGCCGCTGCCTCGTACCAGTATAGGTGTGCAGATCTACATAACTGTCTGAAGCTGAACTGTTTCACAGACTCACCGCCAGTGTCTTTCTGTAGTTTAGCTCGTTCAGAGTGGGAACCTCCAGGCAGATGCCGCCGGAAGTACGCGGCAACTTTCAGCGACAACTGCAGCCTGACATCAGAGACTTTGCCCAAGCCTGGATCAATGGCACACGCCGGACCGCTGGACGCTCTGCACGACACCGAGTCTTATGATGGAGAGAAAGGGCTCGGCGGCGTGTCCGATGTCAGGGTGCAGTTGTCACTAAACAGAAAAGTAAATAAATTAGAGAATTATTACAAAGAAAGAGACATTGGGGAACACAATCTGCATTTGTCTGCCGAAGTCCGCGTAAGAATGAGGTCAGGGTTCGATGAATGGGTCAACCAAACACATTGATTTCACCCAGCAGACTGCTGTTCGATTCCCATGTGAACCCAAAAGTCAACGTTCACTTATTTAATTTACGTCCTTAATAACGTAACAAACGTAGCCATTTTAAGCAAAACCATGTTTTTTTACTAAACCTAACCAAGTAGTTTTGTTGCCAGTGTTGGGCAAGCTACTTGGAACGTGTAGTGAGCTAAGCTACCAGTTAGTCTACATTAAATGAAGCTTCCGGAACAGTACCGAAAAATAATTTCAACCGTCCCAAAGTCATTGTAAACCATCAGAAATTCTACATGTTATCCTTTTACTTTGTTATTGTCACCAATAGTGATTATTTGCATAAAAACACACAATTGAAATGATTAAGGAAAGAAATTATTGTATTTTATTTTAAATATTTGCTTTGATTTAAAAAAAAAATTGGCATTTTAATTATTTATTATACGTTGCTTGGAGTTAGTGGTAGGAAGTCAAACAGGTCATAATCCCCTCTCTAATATCTATTTTATATTGCTGTGAAAACATCTCCGTCAAACTGTATTTATTCAAGTTTCTCGGCAAAAACGACATTACATTTGAACCAGTGAACAACTCCGGGGTCTGAGAAGTGAAGCCATTGCGGAAGTGCTTTAAACTTACATTCTATCTAATAGCCATCAGGGGGCGACTCCTCTGGTTGCAAAAAGAAGTCCGTTTGTATAGAAGTCTATGTTTACCTCAGTAAACATTGTAAACTTGCGTTTATGGTGTAATACGCTAGTTTCAAGTCTTCTTCAATACAGCATGATGTTCATTAGGTAAATTATGGTCCCATTTTGAGTCAAATAAAACATAAAACAGGGGATGCTTTAAGGCGTGGCTACCTTGTGATTGACAGATCGCTACCACGGCAATGTCCGTGTTTTCGTCTTAGCACTTTAACCCTTTCACAGTGTGTTTTCTGTTAATCAAAGTTAATTATTACCTTTTTGGTCACCTAAAAATTTCTTATTCAGCATTCGACTGTGCTTAGCTCCACCCTCTCGTGTCACTTCTCGTTGCAAAAGACCAACATGGCGACGACCAAAATGCTGAACAAGAGGCTTCAAAACAGCAGTCCACGACAATGGGTGACTACGTCCACTTCTTATATACAGCGTATGATTTGAACACATCATTTTTTTGATCACTTTTATTGAGAAAGGTATAGAAGAGAAACATTACATATCTTACATGTTACCACTTTTTACAAATCAATGTTGGGATTTAAACAATGTTCTTCAAAAGCAAAGGTGGATAAAACTTGGTGGGTTTACCGAGACAAATATAAAAGGGTTAGAAGAAAACCGAGAAAGAAGCCTGCAGGAGCAAAAGACAGACAGAGAATACAGAAAGCAACAAGTGTGTACCAGAGGACACACAGGGCTGAGATGAGAAGAGGACCGTGGTTTTTTATATTACTTTTTCTTTTTTTTTGACAAAAAGAAATTGTAGATAAGTTCCAAAAAGAACATGTGCCTCCAGGGAAGAGAGAGCGAGGACAGAAAAACTCACCAGTTTTTGCATAAATAGCACTTTGAAGTCAGGGATAGGAAGATGGGGCAGTAGGAGGAGAGGAAGGAGGAGAGGAAAAGAGAGTGTCTGTGGATATGAAAGAAGTACAGTGTCAAAACTTTTTCAAGTGCAGCTCTAGTTAAATATGCCTGCTCGGCCCTCGGGGGCTGTACTTGCATGCTTAGTGTTTCACCTCTTTCCTTTCCTCCTCACCTTCTCTGCAGCCCGCCCTCCATTAAAACTGCAGATACTGACTTAGCCCTTAGCTTTAGCTCACACGTTGGTCTTGATCTCTTTAGACAGGGAGTATGAGAGCTGCATTTCGAAGTGGATTAGTCCCTATAGTATCTCTCAAACTCTTTTTAAGTCTAGGGTGTCCACGATTAAAGCCAAGTAGCTCACATATCTGGCCATTATACAGTCTTAAGGCCTTTACACACCAGGGGCAGTTTTTGTGATGAATACTTTAACACAGAACGTGAATATTACGAGGTGAAAAAGAGACGTATTTTCTTTTTCGGAACAAGGAAACAAAACAAAAACATTGAGGCTCCGCAGTCAACCAAGATGGCATTATTACTCCGTTCAACCTTGACAGAGGCAGCGCATACAGATCCACTCCTTCTGTTCTTACCTTTCACAATAAACAGTATACAATAGACATATAAATACAAAACATTCTGGATTCTGTCTCACTTCTTCTTTCCTTACCTGGCCTGGCAAGTCTTTCAAAAAGGTTTTACAATAATATGCAAATATGAGCAAAATGGACTATAATACACAGAGTTTTGGTTGTGGTTGAGTTTTAATGTGAAAACAGTTCATGAATTGTGAAAGATGTGGTGATCAAGCAATGAAAAGTCAGCCACAGTTGAGTCCACATTGATTTCTGTTGCGCTGACTGGGAAGAATTGTACTCTAATGTGTTATCAGCATCATACTGTGAGCTTTTATTTGGATATCAAAGGCCTCTAATGGTAAAGATTGGAGCAAAAGAGCAGTCTTAGTAATATGTTCATCCCTATTGTTTCCACTGCTATTAGGGTTAAGGGGAGGACTTCCCCTCTTGTAAGGTAATTTTTTTATTTCACCCATCAATTTCTCGTAGTTGGCCCTGAACAGCTGTGATATTTCAGCAGTTATGACGATTCCTAAGTATCTAAACCCTTGATTAGACCAATGGCATTTAAATTGTCCTGCTAGTTGTGGGCTAGTGCCCCACCAATATCATTGCCTCGGTCTTTGACTGGTTGATTTGATAACCTTAGAATTCTCCATATTCCTTTAGATTTCTTATCATTGCAGAGACAGAGGAAACTGGGTCACTGATATACGTCAGCACGTCAACTGCGTAGAGTGAAATCTTGTGTTCTGTTTGACCTTCTTCTTTTACCTGTAATGTTATCATTTTGTCTAATTAAAGCTGCGAGAGGTTCAATATTTATAGCAAAGAGCAAGGGAGACAATCTCCCTGCCGTAGCCTACCCCCCTCTCAAGGTTAAAAAAAATGCGAACAACATCTGTTCACTCTAACAGGCAATTATGGATTTGTATATATAACCCTTACCCAGTCCGCAAACATCGGGTGTAATCAGAATTGGCTATTTCTTATTTAACCTTTATTTAACCAGGCAAGTCAATCAAGAACAACTATCCACTGGTGTTGAATCCAGGCAAGTAAAGTAGAGTCCGGTTGTAAAGTTAGTATATCCAACATATATTCAACATTATTATTATCCAGCATCTATCTAACGTATAATGTTAGCATAACTGTAGTCAATGAGTCTGCCCGCTGTAGAAGTGAAGAAAAGTTTGCTTGTAACGTTATCCAGCGTTGGCATGATATATCCAGGATCCAGCAGCAAAGGTGAACTGAGTCGCAGTCTGTCCGCTGCAGATGACATGCTCGTCTCAGTCTGTAGAGCCCTGAAGCCCCGTCCCCGCTATTGCACAATAAAGCTGTGTGCTTGTTTATTACCTCCGCCAAGGCCGAAGGCCTAGGAAGGAGGTTATGTTTTCACCGGCGTTTGTTTGTTGGTTTGTCCGTTTGGAGGATAACTCCAAAAGTCTGTGATGGATTTGAATGACATTTTTTGGAGGGGTGGGGTGTGGCACAATGAACATTTAGATTCTGGTGGCGATCCAGGTCATGATCCGGCTTTGGGAATTTTTTTTAATTACTCCACTCAGCCTGTGCATTAACACCAAAGGCTTTAAGACATGTGCAGTGTAACTGATGACGCGTTCATGACGCGACGTACATGAAACCTGCCTTGGCGAAGGTCTGCGCTTTCAGAGTGCACTTCTAGTTCAGAATGTATTAATATTGAGTGTGCTGTGTGTCCAAATTGAACCAAATTCGACAAAGCACTTCATGGAGTCCCCAGCAATACACTCGCCAAGTGTGAAGTCGATCGGATGAACGGTTCTTGAGATATGCGAAGGACATAAAGAAGGACAGACAGACAGAAAGACAGACAGACAGAGATTCCTTGCTTTATAGTTAGATGTTGGTAAAGTGGTACAGATGGTAGTCCATTTTGTCAACCTTAGCTTCTGTGTGAGAACATTCCTTTGGTATAGGGGTGTGTGTACATGTAACTATTTGCCTGTCTGGCAGCTGGCAGACATGATGATGATGATGATGATGATGATGATGATGATGATATGAGTGGGTAAGCTGTTTGATGAAGGGATGGGGGTTTTTGAGAGTGGTTTGGAAAATGTCTGTGTGTGTATGTGTTGGGTGGGAGGGTGGAGCATGAACCCCATCCAGCTGCAGAGTCTGGGATACACCTGGGCCTCCTGTCTAAACAGCCCTGTTCTGTTTTGCATGGCTGCCCCTGCCAACAACTGTTTGTAACTGCTGGTTTGTGTGTGGATGTTCGTGTGTGTGTGTGTTTGTGTGTGTGTGTGTGTATGAATAAATATAGACAGAGAAAATTATATATGGAGAGAGATCATGTTCTATGTGACATTCAGTGTATATTTGTATATCATGTATACTGCCATAAATTCCTGTTGTTTTTACATAGGTCATGTCTAGAAGGTAACCCCCAAGTTGCAAAAACATGCAAAAACTGTCGCGAGACTCGCTGCCAGAAGACCTGTCCTAACCTTAACCATATGAGGTCAGTGGTGTAGTGGTACCTGGAGAGGTGGGTATACTCTTAATTTATGCCCCCAATTTTTTTAAAGCGGCCCATCAAGCAAAGGATAAAGGCCCTGTGTTATAATCAGTGACTTGTTAGACTACTCATGCATATTTAGTTCACCCAAAAATGGGCCAGTAACTGTCACTTAACTTTTGCTGCTTGACTTTAGGGAGTAAGGATCATTATGAAATCAACATCAGCCACAGAAGAGGACCAGATTTTGCAAATCAATACTGGCCCATAGACTAGGGTGAGACAACTTCATAATTTTGCATTATGAGTGAAGTATTGCTTAGTCCATCCACACATGAAAATTGGACAACTATTCTCTCACCCTGCAAGTATATACTGTAAAAATAAAAATGTTCAGAAAACTCAAATTTTCAAGGCAACAGGATGCAATCGATTTTTTTAGTTTTCTCAATTTTTGACTATGTTGACATTACTATGGTTTACAAGTTTAGAAGAGGTTCTGGGCACTGTGGGGTGACTCCGGGCCTGGCTCCTCCTGTGTCTCACCAGGGTCGCTCCCTGTGCGTTGCTCCAGCTGCTCGCCTGCCACACACTTCATCTTGGCATGGTGGATTTTCAGGCCCCACAAGTTCTTGCAGCTCTTGCCGCATACAAATACTGTACTCATAGCCGTTTGTCCAAATGCATGGGTCGTTTGTCTGTCCGTTTGTTCAGGGTGCTCGTTCTCGTGCCCGTGTGGGCAGCATGGCTAAGGCACAGTGCGGACATCTATGGACATCAGCCAGTTTGATTCTGTTGAGGCCTTTACATCCTTTCACATTCAATTAATTACTTGTTCTTTCCATTATCTGTCTGGCGGGTCGGTCTCAGTATCAATGCACTATCAAGCCTAGTACTTACAGTCCATGTTTGTCCTGCTGACCAGAATACTGTAAACTTTCTGAAAACCACTGCATCTCTCTCTAAACCTCTGTTTGTTTGTGTCCCACAAGCACAGCTGTGTGCCTCTCTCTCTCCATAGTTTCTCCTCCTTGTTAACTCTCTTCACTCAGGCTTCTCTGTGCTGGACCATCCACTATTCTGGGACCTCTCTCTCTCTCTCTCTCTCTCTCTCTCTCTTTCTCTCTCTATCCTGGCTGTCGGTGCCTCATTCCAAATGTTTTGATCTGGATTTTTGTCCTCCAGGAGATTCAGCCTTTCTTCTTTTCTTTGTCATCCCGATGTCTATACTTTTATGTTATTATGTTGGCCTACAGTATTTTTTTTGCCAATTGCTGAATAAGACATTTTTTAGGTGACCAAAATGTTACAATTAACTCTCATGAACTGAAAACACACTGTGAAAGGGTTAAAGTTGTAAGATGACAACACGGACAACTCCCAGACCGGACAACGACGTGGTAGCGACCTGTCAATCACAAGATAGCCACGCCCTAAAGCATCCCCTGCTTTATGGCCTATTTGACTCTGAATGGGAACATAATTTACTAAATGAACATCATGCTACATTGAAGAAGACTTTAAACTCGCGAATGAGACCATAAACTCATGTTTACAATGTTTACTGAGGTAATAAATCAATTGAGAAGTAGAGTCATTTTCTCATAGACTTCTATACGGTCAGACTGCTTTTCGCCCCCTGATGGCCATTAGGAAGAATTAAATTCAGAACCAGAGGTTGCCGACTGGTTGTTTGGATCAACTGTTAACGTCAGTTCAGAACAGGGTTTATATTCAGCTGTCTTTTCAAGACCACTTCTGAATGAAAATGACCCTTCAAAACATAAGAATATGTTTACTGCAGACATGATATGTGAGTTGCATATGTTAAATATGCAATACTTTGCAAGGTTATGGTTTCCTTTTTTATGTTAAGATTCTATCACTCATTCCTGAGCCCAATTACCATTAAGAGTTTGCAGCTGGAATTGCCCTATTGCCTTTGAGGGATCATTCAGATGTCTTATATAACTTATATGTGAGCATGTGTGTATACTACATTATATCCAAAACACAGTGTCCAAAAAATGTGAACCTGACTTCCAACCTTACAGTTTCATGGAAAGCATATGGGCTTTCTAGGAAGCCTGAGGGCGTACCACCTTTAGTTGTCAGGAGTCGGGGTCAGATACTGGCCGCCTGCACTCCAGCACACATTGCTCACATTATTGGACGTGTCTGCAAAACACAGATGACTTTGACCCAGACTCGCCCCCAACTGTCATAGTCAAAATCAGGATATCAAAGTGGCATGACGCTGATGTGCTTTCTCGGCGCCTGTTCTTAAGGATGTGGTCTCTGAGGTACTTAACCAAAAGCTGTAACTCATATAATCACCTCACCTGCCAGGCCAGACATTGAATCACCCTTCAAAACAATCATGTTTTATTGCCAACTGTTTCCTCAACCGTGTTGCGAAAGTAGTGGAGTATGGTCCCTTGTATAAACACTACCTTGCATGCCTGGGTGAGATAGCAGATTACATTTGACTTAACCTGCTTGAAGTAGCAGCTGGGTGGGGTTAACCACATCCGGACATAAATCAGGTAATTATTCATCAATCACTTGAGTACTGACTGTCCTGTGTTTGTATTCTGTTTCTCGTACATGTTGTCCCATGTGGCAAACTGTGGTTGTGTAACAGCCCAGGCTCAGTGAGCTAGACCACAAACTATTTAAAGTAATTTCAACATTATTCGATTTGAAACTAAGATGAAAACAACGTAATAAATGAATCTGCAGTCTAAGTCAGAGGTGGTTGCCATGTTGAATGTATTTGTGGTGTTGTGAAGGCAAAACAAAGAGGAAACCCAAATCAAAAGGGTAGATGGTGATGGAGAGAGAGAGATAGAGAGAGAGAGAGAGAGAGAGAAATTGGTATTTTTATCAAATTTGAAAATGTCTTATCTAAAACCAAAAGAAATAAACAGTAACAAATGGTTTAACAATACAAATATAAGGAAAACTTTAAGAAAGTTATCAAATGACAACAAAGAGAGCCAAATAACCAAAATATATGCCTTCATTACGATGACACCTTGAACCAATACAACACACACTGAGAGCAAAGAAAGAACAATACACCAGGAACCAGCTCTCTGAAATAGACAAATCTTTAGTCAAACCAATTCAGGCAGAAGTGGAAAACTCAAAACAAAACACAACAAGATCAATTGCCAATATAAAATGCCAGCATTTGGACTACTAATTTCACTGAATTATGCAGCAATAATACAAAGAACTTTGTCCAAAGCAAAATATACAACGTGTACACAAAATGGAAAACTTTAGAATTCGTAATTAAAGACAACCAAAACCGTCCAGATAATTTGATAACAGAAATAAAAGGAACTAAAAAGGTCCTTAGAGCTGCAGAGTTGGTTATTTCTCTGTGGGTTCATCACTACAAGCAACACCTTTCATTTTACAGTCATTTGATCTACTGTTAATATTGTAATAATATTGATTAGTGCAATTTTAAGGGGTTGTTTTTTGTCACCTTACAGTTACAGTTTCCTTACTGTCCTTCCAGGTAGAAGTGTCATGTAGAAGGTAAGTGCTCAGAGAGAGGAGACTGGGCTTGTATTGCAGTGAGAGGGAATGTCAGAACAGGGCGAATTTCCTCTGAGCAGAGGTCGGTCGAGTTGAAAGGCAAAGCTGCCTGCTGGCGTGTTTGTGTGCTCTTGTTTCGCAACAGAAGACTGCTAGAGGAACAAAAAGAAGAGAGAGCATGAGACCTCAGAAACAATACGTAGAGGCAAGCACAGACTAGACTTAACTTCCGTTCATTTGGCCCTTTTGTCCTATACAGATTATAAAGAAGGGTACAGTATATGGATGAGTCTACTTCTGCTGCCACTGTACTATACTGTACCATCCCTCAAACAGACTCATAATTAGGGTTGGGTATTGTTCCATATTGTTTAAAACTACTGCCCTGACACCTGGGTTTTACTGCCAGTAACAACACTTATTTTTCTAAATGACTTTGAGAAGTATAATCAAGGGTTTCCACAAAACCATTTTTTTGTTTGCCTTAGCGACCCTTTATATTATTCAAAATTATCTGATCAAGGAAAGAAACAAATAAGACTACAAATCTGACCAGACAGTTGTCAATACTCAGCGCTACCAAAAAAGCATTGAGTATAGAGGAGTTATTTCTTGTGTCCAGGGTTCCAGAGGTAAAACATCTGGTTCTTTGAGAGAAAGAAACTGAGGTACGTAAGTTTACGTAACAAAAGTAATGTAAAATAAGTCAACTTTTAAGCAGACTTTCTCGCTCTTTATACTACGTCAATTGCTCGGACTGTCTAATAGTGACACGGAGGGGTTTACATTGGAGTTAGTTGAAAGCCCGGGGCGTCTCATTCAGACGCTTCAGGGGGCCTCTGTATCAGACGCCGAGGGCCACTGACCCTGCGTCGGTATTTGATGAGTTGGGAGTGAGAACGGGTTGGTTGAATACGGCTCTGACTTTCACCTCTAACTGCCGTCTTCTCCATGGCAGCAGCAGTATATTGTAGTACAGTATATAGAGCCATCCACCATACCAAATGGATGAAAAAACCCTCATCCCTTCAAAACAAAGAAATAATGAAAACTCATGGCTATAACAGAAACGTATACTATTGTTACATTATAAGGGAGACTTCTGAGTTTCTGTGTTTAGGAACATCGAGAAAGAGAAACCGACAGTGCATGGGGAGAAAATACTTCCACACCAGCAGATCCTCCCACTTCTCAACACTATTGACTGATACTCGGGCTCATACTCATCAGGAAGCAGCCAGCTCACTTTTGCCACTACTCTCGCCATTCTGCAGGAAAGGGTGTGGTCTCTCATGCTGCACATTATGTTCTCACCACATCTTCCTCATCTTTCAGTATCACATGATGATCATAATGACAGATACAATTCCTTTGTATTTATTTTATTTTGATTAATCTGGAAGGAATTTATGGCAACACCCTACCCTTCTCCATGCTCTAACACTTATACACCCACCTCATGTCTTGTTATAAAAACTTCCAGTTGTAAAGCAGGAGCAGGGCCGCTTCTTCTGCTGCTGGCTTTAAATGACCCAGGTTTGGTTTCTGGCAGCATATTTTTGCCAAGTGGGCATCAGATTTATCTAAATGTGGAACAGTGGGGGGGTACACAGTATAGGAAAATATGGGATTCATTTCTCTCCTCTGTACGTGCTGGGTTTTGTTTCAGCTGCTGGCAGCACACACTGCAGAGGTGAAGTCACCGGGCAGTGCAGAGTGAAGAAACACAGAGCATGCCAAACATACATGCAGAGGAAGGTGTGCAGCCATGCAGTGCAGGCTTATACTGTATACACACACTGCACATGAATAAAGACACATGTGTTCGCTGGCTTTGGTTTTCTAACACACACCTCACACATATACAGGATAGGAAACTACCCTCCGTCAATGTCAAACTTTAAATTCAGCGGTTAAATTAGTATATCATTCCAATGATGGCTAAACCTGTTTGTTATATAAATAGGTCAATGACTATTTGTGTCACTCGTAGTGACAAACACACAGAAATATAACCAACTCTGCAGTTCCCCCCACTGTTACTGAGCTTTTCAATCTCTTTGTTTCGATTTTATGACCCACAACTTTACTGCTTTACTTCAGTCTCACAGCTCTCATTGGCCTCATTTCCAGCGGCAGCAGGCAGCTGTTTTCAGTAAAAAAAAACTTGTACATTACCTGCTAACAGCAGAAAACAGCAGACAAACACAGTAAAGCCTTGTTCAGACTAACAGCCCAAATCCGTTTGGCATATCCAGATTGTATCCAGATTGATTTTAGAAAATCTGGACAGCAAAAAACAGTCCGTTCTCATTCCCAGGGTGCAAATACCGACGCTTTGTCATGCCCCTCAGCACCCTTTAGCACCCTGTATAAGACACACCGGGCTTTCAATTAACTATAATGTAAACCCATCCGCGGCAATATTAAACGCTCAGAGAAAGGGCTCTCTGAGTGTGGTGATGTAGTTTAAAGCCCTAAAAAGACACATGTAGGGTGTGTGGGAAGGTTAGTAGATGGGTCCAACAAACACAGGGCTTTCATCCAGGAGACCGCTGTTCGTGTTTCACTTTACAATCTGCTGTCCGTGTCCCGTGTTCACTATATTACGTTTCATTTTCTCTTTACAAACAAAAGTTACATGAAGTTACCTTAGTGACATTTGTGACATGTTTTCTGTACTTATGTAACCTTGTTTGCGTACGTATTTTACCTAGTTTACGTATTTTTTTCAAGCCTAACCAAGTGGTTTTGTTGCCTAAACCTAAATGCGATCGTTGCTGTAGTTTTGTTGCTTAAACATAACCGCGACCATTTCATGGTAATGACGTGGGGTTAAATGACACGAGAAAAACTGTTTCACAACCTTAACCCGGTGTTATGAAATGACACATAAAAAGCTTAAAATGTGTTATCATGACATGCGGAATGGCCTTAAGATGTTTTGCTATTCAAATGTCTTCCCATGAGATCAGGTTGGATAAATGCAAATGCAGATCCCACTATTCTGATTGCATAAAAAAGTAAACTCTTTTTTGACTGAGTTTTTACGCATATGGCAGTGTATTCTTTATACTATGACAGTTTTCCTAAAATTGGATTAAAAAAAATTCCAATATTTATTATCAGCTTACATTATCTCAATATATCACAATACGTTTAATGTAATATATCGCAATATATTGAATGTAGCCTCACAGACTAGCTGGTGAGAGGGTAAGGAGCCAGATATTTCCCTCAGGAGTTGGTAGAGACCAAAAACAGAGCAAAAAAAGATGAATGAATATTGCGCTTACATTAATCACGTCGCCTGCTTTACACGTTTTATACATTATTATGTTCTATGTTTTTATTTTATTTATATATATTTGTATGTAATGCTGTTCTTACTGGTGTGTTTATTGCCCAGTAGTTGCTGAAATAGTCTTGTCCCAAGAATTTCATAGCCAAATCTAAGCTGATGTTATCTGTGCATGATGAATAAAGACCCTTAAACATTTAAAAAAAAAAGATTTTGCTGTTCATATTTTTTTAATTGGCATACACATCTGCACATGTATATCTATATGTCTACCTCCATGTGTCCCTATTGAAGCTGAGCCCTCAGCAGCCCTAGGTGAAGGCTCAGTCTTCCATAGTGTTGAATATAGCTGCTGCTGTTCTCCTTTTACATGACATATAGGGTGAATCATTGTCTGAGATTGTGGTGAGAGGAAATGGCCATAGCAGATTACACAATGGAAACTCAAAACCAGTGCATTGTAAATCGGCACCACTGAACTGTGAGTGACTCACAATAAAAAAAGACGGAGGCCAAAGCTGTTTGATGAAGGTTGGGCTCGTTAAATGAGGAAACCTGATTCATCCACCACCTTCACACTGTGGTTTTCACATACTCACAGGTTGTGCTGTCATTCTCTTACAGAGGGTTCAAAGATTGCAGCATACATTGTCAACAATTTACGGAATCAAAAAACTCATTCTGAAACTAAAGTGTCAAAATGTCCAAAAAAATTACTTAACTGTCCCAGTATTGGATGGTCAGGCAATAACCAATAGTGATATTTACAAATCAATTATAAAAATAATACTTCAAAATCAAAGCAGCAAAGGCTGACATATCCTTACTTTTAGAGGGGGTCAGCAATATGTTGGTTGGGTTGGTTAGGTTTAGGCATGATGGGTGAGATTTGTTAGGGTTAGGGTACAGTAAGAATATCAGGGTAAGCCATCAGAGGCAGTGTAGGGCGGGTCATGTGAGGTTTTGGAATAATGAGCCGTCGGAAAAATAGCATGGCGCCAACGTACTGATCTGAGGGAAGATAGACACACTCCCTATTAGTACGGTACTCTTATGAGTACCACGCCTGGTAAATTCTTTTGTCTTTCTGGACAACCCCGCGTTATAATGCAGGCATCTTGGAAAAAGTCCAATCCAAAATTTCAAAATATGAGGGAATTATGGGGAACTTGGCTACCCTGAAAGAGACATGAGCACCCCAGAACACCTCATTTGAGAAATTTAGGGGAGCTCTAAAATATCTCTACATTTATATTTTCCTGTCAAACATGGGGTGTTTCAGTCCCTTACTTGTAGGGTGTTGACACAGTTCAGGCTGTTCTCATACACTGTTAGCAGCTATTGCTACGAAGGCGCACTGATCACTCATGTTGTTGGACATTTGTAGGAAAACGCACGAAAGATAACAAAATAACTTTTCGGGAGATATATATATATATATATAAATATATGTTTACATGCGTCGTTTAGGGTTCTGTTACAGAAAGATTGTGATCTTGATTGAAAGGCACAAGACTTTTTCTATGTTTAACCAAATCCACCATTTTTCCCTAAACTAATCATGATCTTTCCCTAACCTATCCCTAACATTAAAGAGGTACTTCAGTTGCACTTTCATAAAGTGGGGGGGACTTGCGAGAGACAGAATTTACAAAAATGCTCAAAATGTATGCAACAGAGGCCCTTGTATGGGCCTTCATGTTTATAAAAAAGACTTGATCCATACATTTCTTTTAATTCAACTAGCAGTCACATCTTGTTGTTGTGTTGTATCTTGAAATGTCCACTCCTCCGGTGTGCGACGCAGACTTTCCGTCATAAATTTTTATTCTCTTAGCCCAAACTGAGATAAGATAACACGCATGATGCAGGATGCAAACCCTGGTCTGCAGAGCCAAAGTCCTGAGCAGATATAGGAGGTAGCGTTAGCATCCCCCAGACTGGAAATAATGTTGCCAATGAACATAATCCAGGCAGCAATTAGGTTTCCTACAAAATGTATTTGGCAAAACTATTATTACCAGTATTATATAAATGTAATTCCTACTGTGAGAGGCAGGGCTGAATTATGTCAGTGAGAATGTAGTTTGAATTAAAACATTCAACCTTACACTCCCATCTGAGCTATTTCGCCTCCATTAACCTTAACCCTAACCCTAACCGCCCAAAAAATGGAATGCTGCTTTTCACGATATTATTGCAATATTAAATCATTGAATCATTTTTTATTTGTCAGATTCATTTTGTGATGCCCATTCAGTATTTTGAACATTCTAGCTGCCATATAAAACCACCAGAGAAGAGAGAAATGTAAGTAAATAAGTTGCAAAATGAGAAACTGCTAGAGATATATTGAACTCCGATAATAAACTACGTGAGATCAGACTGTGATTACTCTCTGCAGAGAATCATATAACATACAAGATGACTCACCATGATACCGTTGATACAGTATCAAAACTCATCAGATCTAAGAAAAGCACCTCAAGAGGCAACACAAACTTGTACTGGTAACTCAAACTTACATATCAATTATGTATCAATGGAGGTACGCCAAAAGTGTGGAAATAAGGCAGAATTCTCAAGTGATAACTCCCAAATTCCCACTCGCATCCCCCAAGAGAGAGCTATTGAAACAAGACAAGGCAAGAGTAAAGCTAGTGTTCTTGGCATGTTTCAGCATGAGACTCCTCTCCTTCATCATCAGTCATCATCCACAGCACTTGATGGATACCAGCAACATTGCTTTTGCGTCTCAGGTCGACTTGAATTAGTGTGGAGAAGGGTTAGGAGTGGAGGAGAGGGATCTATCAAAGGCTTTCAAGACTTGCCCTCCTGTCTGCTCCCTTTTTCTTCCCCCTCAGATCACTTTCTTACTGAGGGGGCCTTAAAGTGAGTGAACGCTGCTAGCACTAATTAAGCTGGCGAAGATGGCGCGGGCCTCGGCACCAGCAGAAAGTCAGGGATGAAAGCTTCATTAATGAATCACAATGCCGTGACAACACTGATAATTACCTCCATGGGCAAGGAGATAAAAGATGAGGTCTAAGAAAAAAATATGGGAGCTTTACTTAGCTGAAGAATACCCAAGTGACGTTAAGGCTCAATGAACCTTCTTGCCCTAAAACAAATGGACTAGAAAGTGTGTGCGTGTGTGTGTGCGCACTCTCAATTACAGCCCTGGGGTCAAATGAGCATTGTATAATATTGAATAAGTCACCCATGATTAAATATTCTATTAAATGAAAACTCTAACATTTTATATAATCTGCTCATTATAGTGGAAACCTCTTATAGGGATCCCGTCTGTCTGGGTCAAATTGATCGCTATAAGTGGATGATTATAATTTTGATGATTTGATGATTTTTTTCTTCTTCTTTATTTCTCATGCAGTTTACCATCTAACTGACATTCGTATATTTATAACATGAACATTAAGTAATGACACGGACAGCTTTTATTGAAAATACAGTACAGCTGTGTCAAACGTAGCTTCAGCTGTTTTCAAGGGCGGCTTCAACCGCAGGTGCTTTCGCCGTGCACATTCATTTTCTATCTCCACATCTAATAGCCATGACTGTTTCTCGATGTTTGAGTAGACTACACCAAGGAACACCAAGTTTCGCTGCTGCATCACGTTGGCTCGTTTTTGGCCGTTTGTCATAAGCTTCGAGGAGACTACGTTTTTCATTGAGAGAGAAAATGACTTTCTTTTTCCCATCATGATTTCAATGTGCACGCGACACCAGTCTCAGGTTGCCAGCCAGAAGCAGACCGGTTACCTCGAGGCAAAGTATTCAATATGGGTAGGGTATATTATAACCCCCTGGATTTTTTTAAAGATCATCAGAAAAAAACGGATACTAAACTGGCTCAAACGAGGGCTGTTTTGCCTAGCTTAGGTCAAAAACTGGACGTAAAGGAAAACTGCTGGCTTCGTCAAGAGTAGCGTATATAAAAGAAAGCCCCTCAACAATCAAAGTTTAGACAAGTGATTCTCAAAGTGGGGTCCATGGCACTCTGCCAGGGGGTCTGTGAAAAGCTTTCAGATTCATTGATTTAAATTGTCATGATATATTTTATATAGGTTTTTTTTTTTTTTTACAAAAGGTTTCATAGTCCCAACAAACAATATTTAAATTTTTACTGCTACTTACTATTCTAATACTACTTCATAGATTATGTTCTAATCTAACAAATCCATAACTCTTAGAATCTGCAAATATGTTTAGTACATGTCTAATATCTTTGTAATACATTTCTCTTGTATTGTTCTTTCACATAACTATAGAAGTGTAAAAAACAGGCTATACGTCAAATTAATCCAAGGGACATACATGAGGAGGTCCCCGGTTTAGGCCCATTCTCTATCTTATAACGCCTTGGTTGAATAAAAGATTGAAAACCTTTGCTTTAAATAATGTATCTAGTTAGCTAGCAAGCTAATCACCAGTTGTTCAAAGTTAGAAGATTTTGTGTCCGCTTCAGTGAAGACAAAGCATCTGAAATGCTACAGTACATGTGGTCACTGGGCTCAGCCGTTGTCGGTCAAGTTTCATTGCATAACTGCTTGTTAAACCACAAAGTGTTATTTCTGTTTCTACACACGTTAAACTCACTCCTACAGCATGTAAATAAGACGGCTTTAGAGTTGCTGGAAAGCAACTTTGACAGAGCAAGGCTAGCTGTTTCCCATTCTGAATTGATCAGTGTGAAATGGAAAAGCCTGGGGGGGGGGTTGTTGTGTTGTACAAATAAACCTGCTGACCCTGTGAGATACAGTGAGATTCTGTATAATGAAGACAATAACAGTCTTCATTATACAGCATAGAACCAGTGGGTTTACTAACATAACAACATGTTTGATCATTGTGGTGTCTCATGACCTTTATGGGAAAAAACTGTTGTTTGTTGCATCTCAACAAAATCAACATTTTGCAAATGGGTGGTAGAACCAGAATAGTACTATTAAAAATGACTATGCCTTTCATGCATAGGCCTGCTCCTGGCCAAGACAAACACAAACCACCCTGTAAAACCACAACTTGTGTTCTTACATTTTTTTGTACGGATTAAATAAACAAAATATGACAAGTTAGGCTTCAAAAGGTCCCTTCAGAAACACATGATGTCACAGTTGATGCTTCCATGATATTCTATAAAGTCTGTGGACCTCACTGATCTAGTAGTTTGCCCTTTAAGTCACAAAGCATGCATCCAGAGTATAAAGGCCTAGCACCTTGGTCTTATAGAATTTAAACCTAAACTTTCCTGTTCACTATCAATTGAAAAATATGGTATCATCTACTCATAACAACCTTAAATGTGCAATGTCTACCTGCAAACTTACAGTAATCAGTTATTAAAGAAAAGCCAACTACTAACTAACAGCCAGGCAAGATTACACAAAATTCAATCAAACTGCTGAAACTATGAGAGCCGCTCACAATAACACCGCTATCTTATAATCTTCACATGCAGCGCGGTCTATAGTTTACGTTAGCCATCCGTGTGTTTACTGAGCCACGAACCGGGGGTTCTACGCTTGTCCATGTACATTTTTTTTTGTTGTTTGTTTATTGAATTAAACCCAAAGTAGCAGAAATGAGGGAACGACCCGCACCTTTATCTCGTCCTCCCT
>CAKAKR010033945.1:54597-102045 GCA_916700685.1 Adelosebastes latens
AACGCATGATGTCACAGTTGATGCTTCCATGATATTCTATAAAGTCTATGGACCTCACTGATCTTGTAGTCTGACCTGTAAGTCACAAAGCATGCATCCAGAGTATAAAGGCCTAGCACCTTGGTCTTATAGAATTTAAACCTAAACTTTTCTGTTCACTATCAGTTGAAAAATATGGTATCATCTACTCATAACAAGATTAAATGTGTGATACCTGGCCACCTGCTCCAAACTAATAGGGGACAGCATTTCACCTCTAATACTGGGTCCATACAATCTAAACTTACAGTAAATAATTATTAAAGAAAAGCCAACTACTAACTAACAGCCGGGCAAGAATACGCAAAATTCAATCAAACTGCTGAAACTATGAGAGCCGCTCAAAATAACACCGCTATCTTATAAGCTTCACATGCGGCGTTGGCCTATAGTTTACGTTAGCCATCCGTGTGTTTACTGAGCCACGAACCTGGGGTTCTAGGCGTGTCCATGTAAATTTTTGTTTGTAGTTTGTTTATTGAATTAAACCCAAAGTAGCAGAAATGAGGGAACGACCCGCACCTTTATCTCGTCCTCCCTGCCACCAGGAGACCACCCCGCCGGAAGGAGGGCGGTCGGCACTCGGCAGCTCCGGGAGATGGACGTCAGCGTCCACAGCAACTTTAATTCAACCTGCACAAACTCCAGTCACAACGCACCGGCGGAGCACTGGGTCTAACTAAAGGCAGCAACAGAAAGTTTGCTGATCCGGTGGGAAATCTGGGCAGTCCGCCGGGATCAGACTCCCCGGTGCTGGGGTTTGCACTGGCTGAGTTCGAGCTAACTGCTAAATAAGGGTATCTCTCCCAGAGCTGCTGCACGCTCTACTCCCAGCAAAGCAGCCTCCCGGCGGTGTGGAGGACAAGACGAGGGTGAGTCATTTTCTCAGTTCTGCCGCTTTGGATTTAATCCAATAAACAAACTATAAAACGCACATGGACCATGGATGTATTATTGACAAGCCCTCGGTGCAGCTCTACTTCTTCGTCCTCTCATGGTAGACTGAGGGCAGACTGGACGCTGCAGTGACTCACAGCGCCGTTGCTGTGCGTAGGGCACCAAGTGCCGGAGGAGGCACAAACAGCCTGGCCATAACACTGCCGTTTGCCACTGAAGTTTCGGGGACCTCGTGGTAAAGACGGCTCAACTTTGGAGCGCTATTTAGCCCCTTTCCTTATCTTAAAAATTGAAACTCGCAACGGCCTTCAAAAGACAGTAATGCCAGTCAGATGATCCATCATCATTTCCAGAGGGTTAAAAGTAGGCCAAGTAAACCAAGAACTGAGGACGAAAATAATTCCAAATTTAAGATCATGGTGATCAATGAGATAGGTAGAGTCTAATTAAAATATAAACTATGGTTCTATTTTTTTAGTTTTAGATCGTTAATTATCTTAGAAATAGGCCTACCAGTAGGCTACAGTTTAATTTTTGGCCTATTCAACCAAGACAGTTTCATTTAAAAGATATTATTTGCTTGTTTACCTTGTTTTTTTTTCAATATGTTATGGTGCATTCTGTTCAGAATTAATAATTTTTTTGTCTCATAATCAATGTCATATGGTAGCTATATTATAAGCAGGTTAACATCCTGTATGCACAAAGATAACATTGTTTAAAAACCTCCCGGCAGGGTGCACAAAAACAGAAAGGTGGAGAGGCACCAGCTAAAATCTTGCCGGGGCAAGCTCACCTGGTAGAGCGGGACCCTATGTACCAAGGCTGAGTCCTTATCGGAGCGGCCCGGGTTCGAATCCGACCCGTGGCCTTTTGCTGCATTTTATCCCCTCTCTCTCCCTCCTTTCTCAACTATTACTGTCACTGTTGAATAAACGCAAAATGCTACAAAAATAATCTTAAAAAAAAAAAAATCTTCCCAAGGTCACCAGATTGGTGACTCACTATCGCCTCTCAAGGAACAAGCGGTGTTACAAGAAAGATATTTCTGCAGCACAATACATTGACGTATTTAGCATGCTGTCAAAGCTTTTGAAAATCTTTTAAACTAAAATTTTGGCCAGATCTTACACGTTGCACCTTTAAGCAATGCAGTCCAACTTTTATTTTA
The DNA here is from genome assembly GCA_916700685.1 of Adelosebastes latens. NCBI lineage: Eukaryota > Metazoa > Chordata > Actinopteri > Perciformes > Sebastidae > Adelosebastes > Adelosebastes latens. The sequence continues at coordinate 56,705 of CAKAKR010033945.1, forward strand.
ATTGAAGCATTTGCACTGGGACAGAAAGGCTGAAGTACAACTTGGTTAGTATAGGTGTAACTTGACTAATGTCCTCTTACTACATGTTCTACACCCTGACTTCAAAAACACAGTTTTACTATCACAGAGCAGTTTTCCCACCACATTCAGGCCCGTATAGCATGACACATACAGCTGAGGAATAGCTGAGATTATGACATCAGGCCGGGTTGGGTAGACATAACATGTAGGCCTGTTTACATTCTTGCTGTACAAGCAGGATGTTCTGGTTTCTCGGGGCCAATCTCGCTATCTATTCAGGGAGAGGAGGCAACAGAAACCTCCACCCGGCAGGGGAACCGGACAGGATATGCCAAATACAGCCTTGCATCGCTTAGTTATTCAGCTGCCGCTAACAATAGGATCATCGTTTAGGGATTTGATTCATAAAGAGTGAGTGGGGGATATTTTAGGCACGGTTCAGAGGCAGGGATTTCTGAATGCGGGGGTCAAGATTTCCTCCACACCATGGCTATTGTTGGGGTGGGCCTGGTAAACAACTTAGCATTAAGTTATTTTTGCCCTGCTGACGGTAAGTCCTAAAGGTCATGATACATCAAGCTGCCAGTTGGCCTTCAGACAATATGCGAGCATTATTGGGCTGTCGTTGGGCAATCATCGGGCCAATGTTGCACCATCATCCAGCAGCTGATATGTATAACTAAGCTGAAACCTGTCTCCCATTTGCAGGTGGAAAAATATTGACAATTCTATGCACGTCCTTGACATTTATCTGAGGTAAATCTTGCAGTCATCATGAAAATTATGCCACGGTTTCAGCCCCGCCCAAAAAATCCTAAACACAAAACTGGCGAAAAACAGTTTAACGGTCCACTCCACAATCCAGTACTACAATGTTCACAGTATTTTCACGTTTTCTGTAATTATTTTCCAACATTTATAATGTGTTTAGAAACAAATTTCTGAATTTCCTTTACAAGGCCTATAATGCATTAAAAACTAGAAGACCTCCGCCAAGGCAGTTTCCATATGAGGAATGTAATGTGTGTGTGTCCGCCCTGTAATGTGGATCCGTTCCGAAATGTAATGAGTTCTTTCTTGGCCCATGCAACACCCTTCCACCAAGTTTCATGAAAATCTGGCCTGTAGTTTTTTCCATAATCCTGCTGACAACAGACACAAACCGACAAAACCAACAAACCAAACTGTAATCATAACCTCCTTGGCGGAGGTAATGAACTGTACCGAAGAGTGCAGACATTTCAACCTTACCGATCGTTAGTATAAATAAATATATAAATATACATGTTCATGTACCATGGAATGGAAATGACTCGCTGTCAGGTCCACACTGAGCATTAGTGTTACGCACACACACACACACACACACACACATAGAAACAGATAAGATAGTGTAGAGTGTGTTGCAATTTCTATTCTTAGAAAGAAGGTAGGCTTAGCCTTGGGTAAATATGACTGTTTCATTTTTAAATCTGGCTCACAAAGACGGATGTCGCCTACACGTTATTGATCAAACAAGGAACTAGTTAAGATTTCACTTTCTTCTCTAAATGATGAAAGCACTTGAGTATAAGAAGTTCTGCACCTTTGACTCACTTTCAGACAGTAAGTCTTTGGCCTTGTTTCTTTTCTTTGGAATGAGTATATGGCCTTCAAGAGAAGAAAACATGTCCATCAATGTGGACAAATCAAACTTTGATGACTAACCTCGCTCCCCTTCATCTCTTCTCGTCCTCTCGCTCCATCAGCTCAAGCTCACTGTTGCTCACTCACATACGTATTTATATTGTGCTATTTCTGCCTGCTTCTTACAGTTTCTTGTTTACTCAGGTCTCACTGTCTGAAAGTTAGCAGTAGTGTGGCTGTGACTGACAAAATGTTTCTAATGAGACTGTCTACTCTGCTGGTCGTCGTTGCAATTGTTTGTTTTTTACCGCAGTTTGCGAAACAACGACCAGCTCTGTGCGTTATACACAAACCTACTAGCCAACAGTTTGCAAGGCTGGGGTAGAGATGCGTGTCCAAAAGAAAAGCCCACATTTCTGGTCGAAAAGAGAAACACACCTACTTTTAAACATTTAAAAAAGACTTGGATTTCAACAGGTTTCTGGATATGCACAAATATCACAACACCGTCATGGAGGCTTTTACGTTAATTGGAGTGTGCAGGGTGTAAATGGGAATGTTAGTGAAATATTCATTTTCATTAGCCATGTAAAGCGCTTAATAGGAATATTGTCTTTTTGTTGGAATGAGGGCAAAAACCGGAAAAGTTTGTGCATGTAAACGGAGTCATCGTTAGTGAGGAGTGCTGCTTGCGGTAACACTACTTGCAGGCGGACCTTCGCCTGCAGGCTCGCTGATCTGAAATCAGTCGCCTCCTTTGTCCTGATACGCCTCTCACAGAAATTGGTTCCCTCTGTGCACATGTATCCGGCCACAGGACACAAATAACTAGCAGCTCCCTGTAATGACATGTAGTGGACAAAAAAGGCTAGAATTATGGAGGGAGGAATAAAATCACTACTTTCATCTCGCCTGCTGGGGCTGTCGTGCTCTTAAAAAGCTTCTGGTTGGAAATTCAGAATTGTAGCTATGCCCGTGGGGGGAGGGAACATACGAGCACACAAGAACATACATGCACATACACACTTAGGCCCCTGATGCCCCGTCGGCATTCACAGGGGGTCGCTTTTCAAAGACTGCAATTTGGTGTGTTTTCAACCTCAAGGCCCTGCACTATTTTATGTCGCTAATGTCGGGTGACTCAAGGTCAGTAAATGAAGGGGAATGTTAAGTGAGACACTGAAGGCAGACTTGCTCCTCAAACCATCTGCACTTCCTTTTATATGTTACATGTGCAGTTCTTAGCACAGCAGGAGGACAATACTTTCAGCCACAGGTGATGAATCATTTAGAACGGTCAGTAATGAGGTAGAATTCATGTTAAATTACACCCATCAGTGGAATCCTTCACTACAAAGAGAGAGAGGGAGTAGCCTACTTTATTAATCCCAGTGGAAAAGTATACCGTTACGGCAGTTTAGAGCAAAAAAGGCAAAGATAATGAGCAAAAAATAATACAATACTTACAATAACTTAAAACAAGTGGGACAATTTGTATGTGTAATGCTGTGCAGGGATAGCCAAGTAAAACCTAGTGAGGTGGACATAGTGCAAATGAAATGCAAGTGTACTGTAAAATTATAGTGCAGTTATGATTAGATAATTGAAAGATGTTTAAAGGTGTATGAGTTATGGTTGGGTGATTTACGGTTTTGCTGGTCCGGTTCGGTCCGATGTACGAGCTTACATTGGTTTGATTGTAAGCAAACCGACTGAACAGCTTTTGTCATTATGACACATTCTGGTAAATTAAAAAGTAGCCTCCATCAGCAACCTCTAACAACGGCGTCACGGCGCTAAATCCTACATGCATTGCATTAGTAATAAGCAATATGACAACATGATTAACATAATATTATGTTTGTCAATAAATGGACGGAGTCTGACAGGCCATGTGCAATTTAAAGGCGAGCCGAGTCCGCCAACATGAAGGAGATCAAATTTCAGTCCAGGCAGGAGGGGGTAAGGGGCGTACATTGTGTTTGTTTACTAGAAAGTGTAGTGCAAGCTTAGAGAGAGAGAGAGAGAGAGAGAGAGAGAGAGCATGTTTCATGGACTTATGGTGAATATGAAGTTATTAGTAACATTATACAATTGCTGTGAATGTAGCAGTGCAGTGTGTGTACAGTTCAGGCTATTTGTCAGTGAATAAATGCTATAACTCCTCAAGACCATAGATGGATGTAATCTCTGTCACCCATACTGAGCAAAAATGAAGCTCAAAGTGGGTGACTCTGAAGTGTACTGACAGACTAAGGTGCATAAAATTAACAAAAGAGATAACAGGACGATCCCTTGTGGTACTCCCTTGCTGCTCATCACCGTGTCAGACATGCTGTTCCGCAGCTGCACAGACTGCACAGTCTACCTGCATCCCATGAACGGATAGCATTCTGGATCCTCTTTTCTTCTAGTTTTTCTTCTCGTTGGCCTTCCTAGGTTGGCCAGGTGTGGAGTTTTAGGGCGTATTCACACCTGCCTTGTTTAGTTTGGTTGAATCGAAACCCTGAAGCGTTTACCCTGTTGGTGCGGTTCGTTGGGGCAGGTGTGAACACAGCAATGGGTGCGCACCAAAACAAGCGAACCGAGACCTCCTTGAAGGGGTGGTCTCGGTTCGCTTCCAAACGAACTGCGGTACGGTTCGGTACGCTTCGTTTGTGGTTGCTGAGAACATGATCCGACCTTGATCCGGCCCAACTGGAGAAAGCATTGCGCCTTTTTGGATTAAGCCAACTCCGGTAGCAAGCTGCGCTGTGCATGTCAACACCAGACAGCAGACAACATCACTACAAAAGAGCCTACGCTTGCCCTCGCTATTCACATCAGTACTAAACAGGTGTAAATCTTCAGAAATATTTTTGGCCGATGAGCATGTCACAGTTTAGGAGGGTTAATGCACGCCTCCTCCTCCGTCCTCCGTACACCTTGATATGCGCCTTCGGCGACTCCAGTGCATCAATACATTGTTTTCCAGTTGCCTCATTTTCAAACTGTGTCATTTGCCTTTAGTGAAAAATTGCTACAAGTAAAAAAAAGATGACCAGGGCCAAGATCAAGCCGCATAGTTGTCCACCAATTGTTGCGTTCTGGAAGTCTTCCAGCATGGAAATTCTGACCAATTAGAGAGCATTGTCTTTGCGCACCAACATTTTGGACCGCTTGTAAAACCAAACTCGAGGAAATATGCCACATTGTAACAATTTGGTCCCTGATTTGGACCAGAGCAAACGAACTACAGGTGTGAAAACTCCCCTTACACTCCTCATTTTCTGGAAAAAGATGAGGGGGAGCGCGGCCCCAAAACCAGGACGACTTTCCTGGAGGAACAGAGGCCTTCTGTGTCTCAGCTGCATCTGGACCGTGGGCAGAAATGAGGCAAGGCGATACAAGGGCCTCAGCTCTGGCCTGCAGCCAGGGCAGGTAATACAGAGTTCAACAGGAAATGGAGTTCAGGGCTGTGGAAGGACCTATTTGCTATGTCTGTGGAGGTGTCCCTCTGTTTGGTCTAGGTAAATAGCGTGTGTAAAACAGGCGATATTTGTGCAGACAGTAAAGTGACTGTGGCTTTGTTTAAACTGAACAGATGGATTGCTATCGTCATGTGAGTTTTTGGGATTTTCATTTTTAACTCTAGGTGTAGGATTACATGGTGAGTGCACTATGAGCCTAAAAAACTACAGCCATGAATGCAGTCCTTTTAAACCCTATCGGATAACCTCAGAAATGCATGCTGGTCAGGCTAAAAACACCCTGCTTTTCTTGGTTCCTTATACCAACAGCGGCACTATACAGTAAAATGTATTACTTTGGGCGGCTGTGGCTCAGAGGGTAGAGCAGGTTGTCCATCAGTGATTCGATCCCCGGCTCCTCTGGTCACACGTCGAAGTGTCCTTGAGCAAGTCACCTAACCCCAAATTGCCCCCGAAGGCTGTGCCATCGGTGTGTGAATAAGTATTTAGATTAGATCCTGATGGGCAGGTTGGAACCTTGCATGGCAGCCTCTGCCATCAGTGTATGAATGTGTGTGTGAACGGGTGAATGCTGACATGTAGTGTAAAGCGCTTTGTAAATGCAAATTAAGTTTTACTAATTCTGACCTGGTGAGATTGCTATTGTGACTTTTACGTAAAAGTGACTCGCACACTTATTATGAGTCTCTAAGAGGCTTAAAGAGGCTGACCATGTATCCAGGATAAAAAGCAACCACCCTGTTACATTGTTATTCTGTATGTCAGACATGTGCTTCCTGTCTTTAGCTCAGTGGTGAGTCCAGCCTGTAATAGCTAAGCTGAGTATAATTCATGACGCAAAACATGTGAACAAAAGACAGGAACCTGTATGCCGGAATAATACTCCCCTGCAGTGGATTTATTAACTTGCACATCAACATATCAGCCCCACTGTGTTCATCAAGAGTCCATGAAAAGAGCAGCTCATGTATACTTTATCTCATCTTCCATTCTCAACAGTAATGCACAGTGTTGGGAATATAGACAGAACAAAGGGGCCAGCGGCCTGAGGGGGGCCATATTTCCATCAAAGAGCAGGCCCTGCATCACATCCAAGTGTGATGCCACTGCATTGTTGACATGTCAGGGGTATCAAACCAGATCTGTTCACACTGAGGTATACTGGAGCAATACATCTTCTCTGCGTCACATGACTGTATCGATCACAACGCTACCAGTTCGAGCTCCCGTTGAATGAAAATTGTTTATCACAAATGTAAATCAACATTACTTCTTCCACTCAATTTTATATTTTACAGTATTGTTTTAAGACAAATTAAAACTCAACTATTTTAGTGTTAAATATGTTTTCTACAACACATTATATACGTGAGCTGTTAACTGTACCTTAAAGTCACAGTTAATTATTGGACAGTCCGAAAATCCGCCATGCATTTTGGGGAGGTTAAGTATGTCCAGTAAGCTCATGTGTCATACTCATAAATTCTTGCTAATCTAGTATACATCCAACAAAATCCACATATTATGTAGTTGGAATGCACTGCATAATTTCATGTCATACTTTGCATGAATGTGATTCCAACGAAACCCTGAATGATTGCAGTATAGAACTGGATCAGCAGCTTCATTTTCAGCCTCGGAGGTTGCCACTTGCTCAAAACTCGAGCCATGTTCCTGTGTCTTGCTTGCCACCTGCTGATTAAAGTGAAGGGGCTAGCAAAAAAAAAAAAAAAAGTGAAGGGGTTAGCCCTGAAGTCAGCGACAACAACGGCCCAGGCTCACTTAAGGTGGGCCGCCACTTAAGGTGGACCAGCTGTTCTAATTTTAGTTTTGGTGGAGAGGCTGCTGATTCAAGTGCGACACCTAATGGTAAAATTCGGTATTTAAGTTCGGTTTGTGACCCACCCCGACCTTCTTTATGCTACGTCACCAAACTCCCACCTTTACTCCCAGCCACGTAGAGCATCGTAGTTTGAAACGTAGGGCCACTGACCAAGCTGCCGTATTTGACGACTTGGGAGTGAGAACGGGCTGTACAGTACAAAGTCGTACAACAGGTTTAATGTAAACTGTGGCCAAGTTGGAGAGAGCTCCTTGTCTTTTATGTGCACTAACGCTACATCAATATTTTAAACACTATTTCAAGATGTGCATTTGTTTGTTTAAAAGTTATCCTGAGCAGGTCCCTCAGCTGCCATCAGCTGAGGGAGAGGGTGAATACAGGAACATTCAGACAGACAGTAGGAGAAAAATAATGTGTTTTGTTAACACTGAAGCATGTAAACATGTTCTAGTAGAAACCAAAAATACAAGTACGAACCTGAAAACGTGCATATGTCCCCTTTAAGTCCTAAGGCTGGGCACTAGGCTGGTGGTCCATACATGCTGAATCTGAATGGTTATGATTGCCTTACCTTATGTTTTGTGCCACCATAGGGCCAATTTTATACAATTTATACACCAGAAATATCAAAATCTGTTGAGCACAGAACAGGTGTCTTACTCCCAAGCATCTCTTGATTTCGGTTGACTCCTGTCAGTCAAAGCCCCATAACATTTAACTGAGATATCAACTAGTAATAACACATGACTATAAACGCCCTGTGAACCGGCAGCTATGCTGAGTGTACATCACTCCCCTGTGGTGCTGGAGCATAGAGCTGTCAGGTTGTGCAAAAAAGATTTGGCCTTTATCCTCTAGTCTCAGCGCGCTCATTCGCTTTAATCTGCCCTGCCGAACAAGCCCGGGTCAGAACCCCCCACCTGCAAGACCGGGACTAGTTCCTTCTCAGGCAACTGGGATGTGTAGTCAGCAATCCTCTGACATCACCTTGAGGAAAAAAAAAAAGAGCCCACTCCCAGGCCACCCCGTACTGTGTTACATGATAAGGTTATTGAGAGAGGCAGAGGAGCCCGGTCCCTGCAATGCTGCATCCTCTCCACCCAGAGCTCCATACCTCCAGAGACGACATCAAGCTATTCACTTTGAACTAGTTTAATCTGAACCCTATAATGACCCAACACATGTCTTGACACAATCTGCGTCTCAGCCGGACCGATGCGTCTCTGTGTTTGATATTCCAACGGGGAAAATGTGAGAAGTCAGCTGAGTGTTGTTGTTCTCGGTGTCCAGATGGGGACGTCATTGATGAGAAGAGGTGTGGGGCGAAACTGTCATAACATGCATTGGCAGTTAGCAGTTTTAAAGGCACAGGGAGGAGATGGTAATGAAGGGGTGGTGTATTTGTGTGTGTGTGTTCGGAGAGGAGGGGGGGGGGGATTGTTGGTGGCTGCGAAGAGGTCCCAGTGGAACTGATTATCCCCATTTTAACTTATGAGAGTGGGGGTGGGCAGGAAGCAGGGGTGGAGGTGGAGGTGGTGGTGGTGGGATGCTGTGGCAGTGAACAGCAGGCTAATTAATTACACATTGGCTTGTGGGAATATTCTGCCTAAATGCCAGTCAGGTCCCTGTGAGGCGACACAATTCACAGCTCGAGTACAGCACAGACACATCGTGCTGTAAAACACACACGCTAATAGTTAGCAAACAAACAAAATTCTTCAATTTATTATGATTGACTTTCAACCCAAGGTTTACTTAGTTTTTAGGTTTACTTGGTAAGGCTTAGGAAAAGATTGTTGTTTGGGTTAAAATAGGTACATTTGTCGTCTAAAATAAGTAAGTTTGTTACGTTGGTCAATGGCCTTGGTCAATGGCCTGATGTTTTTTCTTTTTCTCTTTCTCCTCCCTATTGATGATGTGTCATTTCCTTGTTTTTCCACCAATAGGCTCGCTCATTGATGGAGATCCACCCTCCCACTCTACTGATTAGTAGAACACAATATAGGTGTGCAAGCTACTGCTGAATGCTCACAGTGACCCTGATGAAGACCTATGTTGGTCGCAATGCGTTGGTCATTTTAAACAATTATTGCCATGTAAAATAAAGGCATTTTAATTTTGTTCAAACGCTACAGTGTGCCTTGGATTATTTTTGAAGGAGACTTGCATTTTCTACTTTTTTGAGACCATATTCCACCCATGCAATGAGCCCTTCACAAGACTGAATGGGCCAGATGTCTGATGTCTGGTGCCGGTGCGTCGGCACCTTTTCACCTAAATAAAGCATTAAAACTCCAAATTACCGGCAGCTCCACTTTATGCACAAATTGAAATTGCACATGTAAACAGGTGGATGGAAATGTACCTAATGCACCTAATTAGCTCTGCTAACAAGTTATTTTAGTAGCTATTGTTTTGCTGCGTATACTTGTTAACCAATAATGATAAAATGGTTAGAAATATTCTAGGAAGTTCCTTGTTTTTTTAAAGGACTCCCCTAATGACTCACCCTTTAAGTTAAGCAAGCATAATTCATGTTAAGTGCTATGGGAAGAAAATGATTCAGATGTCAGTGTAGGAAAAACCTCTCATCCTGCTCATGCTGCGAGGGGATTTCGGGGAGGATGTTGCTACTTAATCATTGTATGGAATTATGTATGAGGGCTGCTTTGTGGGTTCTTCATGGTTGCAGAGCTATAATGCATGTCAGCTGCCTTGCTGTTGGATGCTGCCAGTGTTAGAAGATATTTTGAAGAGCCCATGTAAATTTTGTTTTGATGAGATGAGTCATTTGCAATATGCAAAACTAATTATAACTATAATTCTGCGATAAGTGTTGATTGCCACATCACACTTTTCTCTCCTCCGCCCACGGCGAGGCCTACAACAAGCTGTCCTGTGGTATCAGACGTCCCCTGTCTGTGGGTGGCTGTTTGTGTGTAGATACTTGCTTCTATTGGTAGCCCACATGTCTGGAGGGTCCTCATAAGTAGCCTCACCTCCTCCAGTGCCAGGCTTCCTTAGCATTAGCAGACTGATGAGTGTTTGTTCAATACACACTGTCATTTGTATCCTCCTCCACTCCTCGCAGAGAGGCCGCCTGCTGGGGCTCAGCACAGCAGGCTAAAGTTAATGGCTCCGCTCTGTGTGTGTGTGTGTGTGTGTGTGTGTGTGTGTGTAGGTCTACAAATGGTAAATGACAGTATCTGTATCCGAGTGTGTTGTTGTCTTCAGCTGCACTTTAATTCAGTGTGTTTCAGTGTGTATACTTTGAGCATTTACGTATTAACTGTATGTCTGTGTGTGTGTGTGTGTGTACGTACATTTCCTGTCTCTTGTGTGTGTCCTAATGCATACGGTCTGCTGCTCAGTCCACATCAGACAGAGGAAAATTAAATGAAAGGGAAGGCAGAGGCAGCAAAATGGCAGAGTCCCGCAGAGAGCAGTCCGGAATGGAGCCGCCACAGATTCTCACCATATGCTGCTTCGGCCGTTGTCTGGTTAGACCGTGGAGTCTAATACACAATCCCCACATGGCTCCTAGCATGCCATGTCTCTGCTGCCTTTCCCCCAGTACCATCATATTAATGTGTATGTTTATGTGTGTGAGTGGGCGTCTTTTTGGAAGTGTGACTTAAAGCTCTTTATAGGTTTTCATTTTTCAGTTTGATGATCTAACAACATTTTACTTTTTCTACATTACTTTGTAAAGTTGAGTACTACGCACCAGTGTTGACGTGAACATCGAGATCGGTCGTGGTCTTGAAATACTGACATGTATTTCTGTGTGAGTGATAAATATATTTGTGAGCTATTTTGTTGAGTTGTCTCGTAGCGAAATGCTCTGAGTGAATTTAAGTTCCCACTGGTAAGCAGTGATACAGTGTATATGTCTAGGGCTTTTATTGTGAAAGGTAAGAATTAACGGTCGTTGTGAATGTGGGGGCAATAGGCATATTTTCCCAAATGAATAAATACAAAGTACTTTGTGGCCGTTTGTGTTGTGATGCGCCGCTCTGCTCACATTAAATACATTATTTTCGCGCCACAACTCATGGATTTGTCTCAATCGCGCTGCTCTCTTTCTTCTGCTCTGTCTGCCATTTTTCTTTCAGCACAATGTATGATGGTATATACAGTAGTGTTCTGTTAGTAACCATCGTCCTCTAGTTTTCACGATGCATTGTGGGATACTTTGAGTCCACTATATAGGGTATAATAATTCTCAATATACATTCGGACAGCACTAGAAAATGGCAAACTCAGATTTCGGACACAGCCCCTTACTTCAAAAAAAGGTTCTTCAGAGGCAAAAGGTTTTTGGTAGAACCTCAGCCCTTCAGGAAGAACCCATTTGGAACCCTTATTTCTAAGAGTGTACTCTGGACTTGTGCCGACTTTGATTAGAAATGCATTTGTGATACATTAAAAAGAAACGGAATCTGGGAGAAAATTTTGTTTCCCTCGAAATGTAATTGACGATGCATTTTTGTTGTATGGGAATGTAATTTTTAGGAGACCAGGCTGCACATGTACCGTCTGAAATGTTACACCTTGACTACCTTTCCTACCAAAGATGTGGTTCTGACGCACAACGATACACAATGTCTTAATCGCAACATGCAAAACAGCAGCATTTGCAGAGTGTGATATCATGTCATTTGAGGTGCATCATTCAATGCCCGTACACTGAACGCATCATAAAGAAAGAAGTAGTAGTCCAGGTACGCCAGTAGGTATGTGCTGATCAGGGAAGTGAAAGTGATACATTTTCTGCTTTCCTGAGGAGCTGATGGGCGTCAACATTGAGTATCCCAACATGTTGCATGTCAACGTACCGCTGGTAGATGTCGCCCTTATATACCTACTGTAACCTGGTAACGGTTACAGCTGCAAGTCACAATTTGCATCAAAATTTGTAACTACTACTCCTTGGAGTCGTAACTCAAATCTGAACCTTGATGACACACATGTTTTAGACTGAGCATGATTTACTCATCCAGAGGATATAATAATCATAGAATCAGTCATATATGTATACTGTATATATACTGTATTTATATATGAATTCCCATCATATGGGAATATTGTGTGCTGCATGAACAGGCAAACAAATATTTGTGCAGACAGGAATGGGTATTTGTTGCACAGCTCTAAACAGAAATGCTGGGGCTATAGGTGAGGCCTTGCAGCCTTTTGTGGAAAAAATAACAGAAGAGAAACTACTCTCCCAATCTATCCTCACCTTTTATGGGAAAAAGGCTTCTTTTGCCAACGGTGTACCGTAGTATTCATCATCCAGACTGGCTATGCCAAACACTGAAGGACTGTAGGAAGGTGAAGGTTCTTTATTTCCATTTGATCTCTCTCAAGTTGGATCTCCACCACAGAAGGTCTTTGATATCCTGCAAAAGGATGTCTCAGAGGAAGCCTTTTATGATAAGCCAAGCTGGGTCGACCCTGAGAGCGATGCATGTAACTCGCCGCTAAGCCAGCCAGCATGCTCATTTTCACGCCTCTTTTTCATAGGCTGGGGTTTCCTTTTGTCTCTCCGTGCTTGAGTTCGTTTGCCCGAGAGATCAGTGAGTACACTTTGTTCTCCGTGTAAAATATAGCTCTGTGTTAGGAAATATTCCTGCAGTTTAGGCCAAGAAATCTCAAGTCTCAGAAGTTTTCAGCTTGGCACACAGAAGCATTTGCAGGAACTTATATGTAATGTGTATGTGTGCTTCTGTATGAGAAGGGGCTTTATGTGTACATTCAGAGCATTCACATGGAAATAAAGGGTGATAAAGGTGAGTGTGATAGTAGTGGTAGAAAATAGAAAATAGTTTTAACTGTGGGATAGCCTACATGGAATTTTTCAGGTATCATGAAATTAATAGTCAAAAGACTCCGCTTTTGCCATGCCATTATTCCGAAACCCTACTGACCCTACTCTGCCTCTGATTGGCTTACATTCTTACTCTAACCCTAACCAATCTCACTACTCAAGCTTAAACCTAACCAACCCAATCATACATACACCCCAACATAGGGCTGAGGGAACATGGGGCTGACCCAGAAAAGGGAGACTACAGTATTTGCAGACTATTACTTCGACCTAAAGCCAATTGAATTTTCACAATAAATTCCATGTTTCCTGTTCATTTAAAAGAAGTTTGACATTGACTATTTTACTGTAACAATCTACCGATCGCATACTTTATGCTTTGTTTTATACTACATAGCTTGTGTGTTGAGTATTGACTAAGTTTACATGCACACTAAAATTCCACTATAATTCTGAATTTGACAATCTTCAGAATTTGATACGGGTCATGTATGGAATTATTCCCAATGGAGCATTTTCCGATTAGGACGTGGGATACACCGATGTTATTCAGGTTTTAGGAGCATTCTTTGGATATGTATACAGCGCATTCAGAATATGCGTCTCAATTGGGTTTTTTTAGCACAGTTTGCACCTCTTGCCTGTTTACGACCAGCTCTGTGCGTTGTACACAAGCCAAGAAGCTGACAGTTTGCAGAGATGCATGCCAAACAGAAAAGCCCACATTTCTGATCAGAAGGAGAAACACGCCTACTTTTAAACATTATGAAAGACTTCGATATCAACAGGTTTTTAGATATGCGCAAATATCGCAACACTGACCTTTTCAAGAGGGTGGTTGAAGGAATGAAAGGAGGCTGTGTTAGCATGGGCTAACAAGTCCCCCACAGGTTATGTTAATCGGAGTATGCACTGTTAAAATTAGGTTGGGTTATTTTTTTCAACCCAGCATTTTTTTTGTGTGTGGGTGTGTGTGTGTATATATATATATATATATATATATATATATACATACTGTATCTATTCCTTGAAAATGTCTGCATATCTCTCAAACACTATCTGTCTGGACCCCTGCCTTGTTAAGATAAGATTGAGCTTGCAGATTTCAAAGAGGGGATGTTCAATCCAATGGAGTGTGAAATACACGATGTCGGCATCTATCTTGTGGTTTCTGGTCTGCAGAGAAAGCTGGTGGGGGGGGGAGATACAGCCGCTAACAACACACATGATGTTCAAGCAGGCAGAGGCAGTGCCACAGGAAAGGGACCGGTGCCAGTATGTGGCCTTGATCAGCGCCACCGCCATCATAAGGCACAGTGAGGCAAATGTCAGCCTGTTTATTACCCCAAGAGCACGGCATAATAACCCAGCGTTCCCTAAATTAGCCACATGTCAGACATCTGCTACCTTTTGAACACACTAATCATGTGCTGCCTTAACCATTATTCAGTGAACATAATTCTCCATTGGGAAAATAAATGGAGATTTCACATATGTTTCAAGTTCAACCTTTTCAAACTTGGTCTTGTCTGTGTCTGTAATTGTAATTCATATTTTGCCAAAAAAAAAAAACAGTTTTGACATAAAAACAGTAAGACAAGTCTATATACTAACACTTAGGGGTGCATAATTTGTGTCGGTAACTGCATGTGGTGTGACTCTGTCTGGCAACACGAAGCAGCTGACTGAGCAGGTTTCTACAGTTGCAGCAGTATACCTTATCTATAGGCTACATATCTACAGACTATCAGACTAGGCATGCAAGCATTATTATCATATTGTCGGAGATGTGTCGCTGTTTTTGTTCTGCTGCTTTATCCGCCCGTCCGCCTGTTCTCTCTCCTCCCCGGCTCTCTGGAGCTATGTGCCCAGCTATTGTCTGGCTAAGGCAGAGGTGCCAGTGGCGCGGAGGTCCTCGAGGACCGCCGGTACAATAACCTTATATTTTGATGTTAATAAAATGTACCCAAATTCACGATATTACTACTGACATTCCTGTAGTATCACAGCGTCTGCTGTATTGGCCTTGTGTTTACTACGTGTTTATTTGCATATAGAGCGGGGAAGTGAGATCGGATCAAGACGCGTGTGAACAGACATACTTAAAGCTGTCCACTTGTGATCCGATCACTGAGGACGCATCTTTATACCAGGTCAGAACAGGGCCTATGACTGTTACTGAGGGAATAAAAAATCAATTTCATGTACCTCAGAGTTGTCGAGGTGTGATATTTAGTTTTCACACAGCGGTCTCATGGGTCAAAGTCCTGTGTTTGTTTGAACCATCCACCAACCTTCCCACTTGCCCTTTGTGCACTTGATCGCTTGTTATACTGTTTAACTTCCGGCAACGGCCGCTCGATATACTACGTCCATTGCTCTGCGCGTCGCTCATTGTTCTACATCCCTCTGAATGCAACAAAAGAAAAAAAACCTTGACATTCAACGTATACGAGGTTTGCAGAAACGTACAATGCCAACATGTTACCCTGGTGACTGGGCTGGACAGATCACTGGTATGTCAGGCCTTCACATGACAAGGAAAAATGTCTATGGTTTGAACATGGCTGTAGCAAGACTGCTACAAACAGGCATTTATTATTTTTGTGTTGGCGGCTCTGGTTTTGACCCTGGGAGTGTCTTTGTAAAGAGTGCACATAGAACTGCTGCAGTGCCTTCATTCTCTGCCAGTTCAGCTTTCCAGACTTCATGCAGACATGGGCATTCTGTGTATGTTGTGTGGGGTTTTGTGTGTTTGCCGTATGGGGTGGGTGGGGGGGTGGGGCAATCATTTAGAAGCAATAGGAGCCTCTCTTCCTTTCATTTGTCTCTGCAGTACGTAGGTGGAGCTCTCCAGCAGAGACAGACGGAGGGTGAATAAAACAAGAAAATGAGAGCGATGTGGCGCAGCCATTTTGCCATCATGTTGATTTATTCTCCTTTTTAAGACCATGGAGATTTTGTTGCTTTTGTTGCTGTTGTTGTTGTTGTTGTTGTCGTTGTTGTTTCTCAAGCACCAACAGTAATGCTGCAATTTCATTTTTTTGTCCTGCTTCTCATCTTGTGTAGTGATGGCCCTTCAGAGATCTGGGTCTGCCTGCTGAAAGCTTCTGCTTCCTTCATGAAACAATGCAGATACCTTGGCATACTCACGTACCACAATATGAATTTGACTGAAAAGAGATGCATGGCTATTTGTTTGAAATACAGCCTTGAGAAAAAAACATGTGAAACGCCTGTTGATAAGAACTGCTTGTGCCTTTACTGCACATAGTCAGTAGTGTTAGAATGCTGCATGTCTTACAGAGAATGTGAAAGAAAGCTTTTTTATCTGCGTACAAGAAGGGCAGGCTGATAAATGGTGGCGTCATGGTGTCTCCAAAGTTCTCAATACAACACGTGTTGTTTTTGCATGTTTAGCCGGATTTTAAAAATTGAATAGCAACATCAACCAGCTCTGTCTCCTATGGTATTCCTCTCTAACGTAACTACATTTTGCATTGTATGACAATTGCTATTGCAGTTCAGTGTCGCCACAGGAACAGTGAATTGTTCAAACAGTGCAGTGTAGTGTCAGGTTGTCAGGTTTCTTTTACAGCTAAACAGTACACAACAAGATGATTCCGAAAACACGCCGCCTGAGATCCTCAGGCAAAAACCTGTTATCCATTCCAAATTCAACGCTAAAAACTAAAGGTGGTTATTATTATGTGAAAACAAAACCATTAAAGTTCATTCGTGAAGGAATCCTAACAGAGAAGCTGACTGCAATGACAGCAACGGTGTTGAAGACAACAACTCCCATGATCCCAAGCTACTTCGGGATATCACCAAACTCCATCTTTTGGTATTGTTTTGATTGAGAGATAAAAAAAATGCATATTGTACGTTTAAAGAAAAGAAAATATGTATACCACATGTAGCAAGTTGTAGCTACATTTACATGTACTTTAATAGTAATCAGACTTTTAAACACTGAACACGGCTTTGCCTGAATTCCTGCTGTCTGCAGTGGAGTCGTGTCCATCTCCGGCACTGACCGCCCTCCATTGACTTTCCATCCATTCACAGTGCCTCTGTCTCTCTCTGAACACTGGCTGAGAAACAAACACAGCCTTACTCCCCCTCCTCCTCCAGTGCTAACGTCTGGATCAGAGCCAGGCTATCCATCCAACCCCCTCATCCTCCTCCATCCCCCCCCCACTTCTTTCCTTCTCTCATCACAGGCTCCTTGCCTGGAGGCTGGAAGCGCTCCAAGAAGTGGCGGGGGGTGGGGGGGGTCGCTTGTGACAAAGAAGAGCAGAAGCTCTGAGCATTGCGGGGCAGAATGAATGACCCTCAGCCGCCCCAAAAGCCTAAGGGACTGTTGGCTCACTGATGCCTCTGTTCACGACGTCCAGACGCAGATGCTGCAAAAGTTTGTAGGGAGAAGACAGTGCTTCCAGGGCGGCCCCCAGTAAACCCCAAGGGGGAAGAGAGGAAATGTGTAGGCCATCGCCGCACTGCAAAAAATGGAAATGACTTAACCTTTCTTCTAGATGTATTTACTTAGAAAATCACACTGCACTGGTAGTATATTTTAATAGCTTTCACTTAGCTTATGTTAATATGACTTCTTTTGACACACATCTTTAAAGAGACAAGGAAATAAATCTCCAAATAGGAAACGTGCCTTAAAGCAGCACCAGGGAACTGTGTGTATTTGTCGTCCAAGAAGTAACAGTAACAGTCACTCATGTTTACAAATCTTTCAAGCTAAGGGGATTTTGGTAATATATCTTATAATCACCAAACAGTACTGAAATCTTACGATGACCAGATGCAGTGATTGATTTTTTATCTTCCAGTCAGTTGATTTAATGACCAGAGAGCCAACCCACGTTAAACACTATTGATATGTGGGGAAGGCGAAGCCTATGAATTCCTGCAGATAACCTGTGGTAATATCAGGCGGTCAACATTTTTACTTGATGCACCTTAAATGAATCTGAGCAAAAATATAAAATCATTTGCTACGTTTGCAATCTTTTTGCAGTGTGTCCATCTGGCCCCACCGAGCTCTGCGATAGAAACTGACTGTCGAGCCATCTGATGGCGCTGGGCCTTGCCCAGTGGGGCTTTGTAACAGAAGTGGCCCAGTCCTGTTTTGTCTGACCCACAATTCACTATAGGATGGCCCCAGAGACAGTGAATATCCCTGCCAGAGAGCTTGAAAAAACCCCACCAGGCTAAAACCAAGTGTACCACATAAAGGAGACAAGGAACTGTATCAAGAGAACAAACAGCCATGTGAAATGGACTGCAGTGCAAGAGAAAAAAAAGCTGAAACCACACAAATGCATCTTGGAATAGATGTCTTAAAAGGAAAAGACATCTGAACCACTTCCACACAAAGGCACCAGTGACAGCCTCCACTCACCCATCCTTAATGCACTCCAAACACTGCCAGCTCCCTGAGGAAATAACATGTTCATCCAGTTAATTTCAACAATATGCAGAAAGACGGAGGGTTTGTTTAGCTGTGCGCCTGTTAGTAACCAGGCTCCCCAAAAATCTGATCAAATCCTCTGAATCACTGCACATCTCTGATTTGTTTCGCGATTCAAAGAGGTCTATTGTTGTGCTCACTGACAGCTGTTTCCCCTGGTTGGAAAAAACAACAACTCAGAGCTTTGTAGGCAGGATTAAAAACGGGGACATCATCGTCCTGTCCAAAAGCCAGAAAACTAGCGACAGAAAAATCTATTTTAACCCTTTCACAGTGTGTAAAACACCAACAGAATTTTTTTGGTCTTGTCTCTATAAGTTTGGCAACCTCTGTATCGTGTTCATTGATGTTGACCCATTGGATTCTCCATGCACATCTGTAAACAAATTCAAAGCCAATGGTTTTTAAAGTTACTGTTTTTAAGTCCTAACAAGTATAAATCATTGCGGGTCGGTGTCCCATGCGCACTTACGTGTGGCTACGCTGTTCAGACTCAGACTCCAACACAAACTACACGGAAGCACCAAAACCACAAAGTTATATCTAGTGAAGCCCGTCTTGCAAAACAGTGTCAACTCTTCCTGCTTCGGCCCCGCGACCGTGGTCAGAAGACACAGGGGAGACCGTAGCTTTGGTCTCGAGGGCCGGAGTCGATGCTGCTCTGCTCCTCTGCCTGCTTGCCTTCACTCACACACCGCACTCGTTCTCACTCGCTCCACCTCTCACGTGCATGCGCGCACACTACACACTGCAAGAGAGTTAGTTTAGCTCTGAGAATATCGAGTGAATGTAAAGTGAAAGTTTGTGCAGAAATAAATGCTGCAGCTCCTCCAGACCAACAGAGGTTTCCCGTGTCTTGTTTCATGCTGCTGAGTGAAGTGACGGGGCTCCGGAGCGAGTAACGTTATCGTCTCCGACCAAAACTCCGGTGTCTCCCCTGTTCCCTCCGACCGCGGTCGAGAGGCTGAAGCATGAAAACACAGTATCAGCATCGATTCATAGAGAGACCTTCGTCTGTTCAGCTAACATTGCTGCCAAGCAGGTGAAATATAGAGTGATATTGTGGTTTTAGCTGACGTGTGTCGCCTCACTTTTTTGAGCAATGCTCGTTCATGTCTATGTAGAGCGAGCACAAGCGCGAGCAACAGGACGCTGACTTTCGTTGACTTAACAGCCACAGGTGTCGCTGTTAACAATCATTTCTGATTGTTACATAGAGTCCCTTTAAACATCTAATGCCAACATTTTTCTCACAGATCTCACTTTTTACAGTGCAGTATCTGTACATGGCAACAGCATGGTTAAGGGAGGTTAACATTGTTGTTATGGCAAATAAAGTATGCTTAGGCAACTATAACACTCATCAAGGATAGGGAAAGATTATACACAAATACTCACAGGGTACTACCACTAAAGTTGGTCCCTGGCACCTCCTTCCCAATCCCCTATGAATCTGGTGGAGTGGAAGACAAAAATATTCTATAGTGGCAGTTTGGTCTGATGATCAGGCTACATCAGTTTAAGATTCTGTTTAGAAGGCAACAGTCATTTAGGCTTTGAAGTCAGTCCGTCTCTCGCACGCTATCTCATCTGTTTCTGTATCCCTGTCTGTCTGTCTGTCTGTCTGCCCGTCACTCCGCCTGTTGATGTGCTCTTATCTGTTCTTCACTGAACGCCTGCCTCTCTCTGCCTCTCGTCTTATTGATCTTTCTCTTTAGCTTGACAGGAATCATAGTATGTATCAAGATATATCACATCAAGCTGTTTGTTTACACCTTAAATGAGAAAAAAAAAACATAGTTTAGTAGTAGTTTTTTATACTTATATATAAAATACTTGACATTGTATTGCTACATGACTAGCTTGTCATCTGTGACCCCACCATCCAACCCTATTCCCCACACTAATCTACTCTTGTCCTTAATCCAGCTCCTCTGGCTCTCGATGGAAAATCCACTGCAGCTCAGAGACAGGTCTACACACACACACACACACCTCACCCCAGACTCTCATACACGCAATAAATAACATTATTTATTACATATTATATATATGTACTTCCACCAATATCACACTTTTTGTATGTATCTTTGTAAGTGAACAGCTTCTGTAACACAGCTTGGTGATACGTTTCCCGCAAACTAAATGCCTGTTATTATGTTCTTGTAGGCCATGTGATGGTCTCTTGTTCGAAGGGTCAGGGTTCACAGTAAATTAGAATGGAAATGCATTTGTCCAATAAGCAATGTGCTGGTGTTGGTCTGTCAAATATTTGTCCAGCACAAACTCCCTGTAATATCTGTGTGTAAAAAGGTGGCAGTCGTGTTTGTATGACCATCAGCTGGTGTTTTAGAAAATATCACTGATTTTTTGCCTGTTGTCTTTAGATGAAAGTATGAAAAACGGCCACACAAAAAAAGCACATTATTTTTTATCACGTCTGAAACAGATTTCACAATTATTTTACATTTGAAAAGGTCAGATATGTAAAATGTAGACATTACATGTAGTCTAAAAACTATTTTCACATGATGGAAACAGCTAATACTGAGCATAAAAGTTTATGTTTCCAGTTTAAGATCCAAGTTTTTGTTCATTATTGACCTTGAAAACAGTCTTTTGATAAAAACAAAAACGTCTCATGTGCCTTTTTCTGTGTTGTTTTCCCTTCACATTGACACAGTGATAGTTGGGCACGGCCCTTTAAAAACATCAGTGTGTAACTATGGTAACGCAGCGTGTTTGGAACAACGTCTTGTCAACGGTTGGTTTTTAATGTTAGCTGTGCTGAAATAAAAGACGCGCCTTCGTGTAGTCAAAGTTAGACGTTGTTCTTCTCTACTTTCCTGTAACTTCTATAATAGACTTAGTATTTCTTTATGTTCATAAAAGAACACAGAAAGTACATGAAAGAAAGAGAACGTGTATCTTTCAGGACGTTCGCCTCGCTCAGAGGCCGTCCATCAGAGAGGTCATCGGAAACAGCAATATTTAGGATTTATCTGATAACCCGGTGGCAAAATAAAACCGTCTAACAGGTCTAACATGAGGATAAAGTACCAAGCATACCGATGTCAGCATTATGTTCATAAAATAACAGAGAGAGAAAACACATATATGTGTCTGTCAGGACCTTTGCCTTGCTCAGAGGCCATCCTTACCATTATATGACTTTAGGAGTGATATTCAGACCGCGGCTGGTGTTACAGTTTTTGCACTTTTTCTTGTAAATAGATGAATTTATACTTTTTTTTAAAGAATTTTCAAATGTTTTTCACCCAAATTTGGGATTTTTTTTTCCTCATACATTTTCCACTTTAATCTCAGTATATCGGAGAGTTTAATAGAGTTTTTTTTTCTCATAAACTTATGACTCTGAACCTTCTGGTTGGTGTTGTAGGTCTGTCTGTCCAGCTTTGATCTAGAGCAGGATACCGCTACGACTTCTGGCTATATTGACATGAAATTTGACATGAACATGATTCCTAATAATTTTGGTGACCCTCCTGACCTTTTCTCCACATCAACCTTTCCATTTTGAACATTCCATGAGCTTTTGTCTTACACTTTCCTCTGGCCTCCAAAACCACTATCCCAAAGGCTGGCAATCCATGTGAACAAGAAATATACAGCAAATTGTATGCTCTAATGGTAGTGGTTATCATTGTGTGGACCAGTGTGTTAGACAGGTGGATGCATTGACTGACTAACATTGCCATCAATAGACCATGCTGCTTCATATAGCATATAGGAAGCGGGCTTAGTAGTAATAGCAGGTAGTAAATTCACTGGGAAGGAGGGAGGAGGGGTTTTGATTCTGCACAGCTGGTCAGTAATTTCACTTTACCCACTGTTATCTATGTCCGTTATGCTTGTGTGACTGTTGACAATTACTGTGTTTTCCTCCACATGCTATCTACCCTCTCCACCATTGCTCTCCAATTTCTTTTGGTCCGTCAAGCATCCGCTTGTCTGCTTTCCCCTTCTCTATCTGTGCGAAACCCACAGTTTGCTGTTTAGCGGATTGTTTAGGTCACTAATTTTATCTTTTATAATGTGTTTTTTTCTGGTTATATTTTCCATCTTAATGTTTTTGATATGTTTTATGTAAATTTTTCATGTGAAACACTTAGTGCATGTAATGTCTTTAGTGTTAAGCACTTTGAGCTGCAGTGTCCAGTATCACAAAATGATATAGCCTAAAATGCTGGATCTGGTTTTCAGCGAGAACGCGAGTCTTTGCACGATCTGATGGTGACTCATTTATGCTACGCAGGAACACTCGCTACCCGATCCGTACACCCTGCCCGATCTGTACTGTGCATCTACAACTCTCAACAGTGATGAGACAGAAGCGAGATGGCTAACTCGTTTGCTACTTCCATCATCGATTTCGGACGCAGCGATCATTTTTTCTGGAGCTGATGATGGAAGTAGCTAACGAGTGAGCCATCTCTGTTGAGAGTTGCACATGCATAGCATCGCTAGGGCAGAATTTTATTTATTTAAGTTCTTTTTCAGTTATGACTGACTGTCAAACTAGAAAAGAATTAAAATTAAAGTTATATGGCATTCATTCTCTGTATGTATTTGTTCATGTTTTACAAAGGGTTTAACCTGAGCCAGGCCATACATCAATGATAGCAATGATAATACATCCACATAGGGTTAGTAGTGTACAGCTGTTGAAAATGATATACACTGATCAGCCATAACATTATGACCACTGAGAGGTGAGTGAATAACATTGATTATCTCGTTACAATGGCACCTGGCAGTGGATGGGATATACTGTATTAGACAGCAAGTGAACATTTTGTCCTTGAAGTTGATGTGTAGGAAGCAGAAAAAATGGGCCAGCGTAAGGATGTGAGCGACTTTGACAAGGGCCAAATTGTGATGGCTAGACGACTGGGTCAGAGCATCTCCAAAACTGCAGCTCCTGTGGGATGTTCCCGGTCTGCAGTGGTCAGGACCTACCAGAAGTGGTCCAAGGAAGGAAAACCAGTGAACCGGCGACAGGGTCAGACCCGAGGCTCATTGATGCACGTGGGGAGCGAAGGCTGGCCAGTGTTGTCCGATCCAATAGAAGAGCTACTGTAGCTCAAATTGCTGAAAAAGTTAATGCTGGTCCCAATAGAAAGGTGTCAGAACACACAGTGCATCGCTGTTTGTTGCGTATGGGGCTGCGTAGCCGCAGACCGGTCAGGGTGCCCGTGCTGACCCATTGTACACCGCCAAAAGCGCCAACAATGGGCATGTGAGCATCAGAACTGGACCACGGAGCAATGGAAGAAGGTGGCCTGGTCTGACGAATCACGTTTTCTTTTACATCATGTGGATGGCAACGAGTTCGAGGTCTTGACTCGGCCTCCAAATTCTCCAGATCTCAATCCAATCGAGCATCTGTGGGATGTGCTGGACAAACAAGTCCGATCCACGGAGGCCCCACCTCGCAACTTACAGGACTTAAAGGATCTGCTACTGACGGCTTGATGCCAGATACCACAACATACCTTCAGAGGTCTAGTGGAGTCCATGCCTCGACGGGTCTGGGCTGTTTTGGTGGCAAAAGGGAGACCTACTCAGTATTAGGCAGGTGGTCATAATGTTATGGCTGATCAGTGTATATATATGTGTGTGTGTGTGTGTGTGTGTGTGTGTGTGTGTGTGTGTGTGTGTGTGTGTGTGTGTGTGTGTGTGTGTGTGTGTGTTTTGAACACACTGGTATTGGCCGATACGCAAATTCAGGTATTAGGATCAGTATCAGGAAAGAGAAAATGGTATCGGAACATCTCTAACTGCTACAAGCCATAGTCAGTGGAACCCTACAGATGCAGGTATTGAGTGACTTTATCCTTACTATTTAAGTCTTCAGACCAAATCTGTCATGATCAGTTTGTCAAACTCTACTAGTGACCCTCAGTGCTGTCATATTTCAGCTCAGTATGCTGCGTTTCACATCCAGAGGCTGGAAACACTGGAGTCAGTCACCTCTGTGTAAAGCCTCCCCTTCACAAAGCCGACTCCCCTCCCAGGGAAGTCAGAGCAAAGTCACATCAATTAGACAGCGCTGGTTGTTAATTAGCTGGTTAATGCGTCAGAGGGAGGTGTGTAGGAGAGAACGTGGAGGCATAGAAACAGATTCCCACTGGCTTTCCTCCCCTTCATCTGAATGTGCTATGGTGGCCAGGGTTTTGGTCTTGACAGGAATTATTTTTTCTTATCTGAGAATCCCAAACAGAAGACCAAAGAATGGGTCAGATTTAGTCTCAGGGACTCATATGGGCAAAGTTTAGCTGCTGTTTAAGAAGTACATATTTTGCCATGGGCCTGATAGACCCTAGTTGTCAGATGGTCATGGGTGGAGATGGTAACCTCTGTCTCTGTTCAAAGATGGTCTCTGGTGTCAGAATGTCCACTCACTCCTGGTCTTCCCAGTGAACGCTGTGGCTGGTTTCCGTCTGGTGTTCACAGACAGCTGATGTTGTCTGTTTCCGGTGCTCATTTAGTCTCTTGTCCAAGATCCATATTTAGCTGATTTAGTGTTCCCCATGATGACGTCATACAGCACTCCAGTCTACACCAGGGGCGGTCCTGTCTTTAGGGTGTACCAGCAGAGATTTTAAGGGGCCCTATATTACATCCGGCGCAATGTGGCGCACATCGCAGCGCAACTGTCATTGCTAGTTTCTGACCGACGCAATTGTCATTTTCACGCCCAGCACCCACGTTGTGTAAGTAGCAAATGTACTTGTACTTGTCTTAAAATGAGGTGTGGTCAGGTGCCTTGTTGGCGCATTGCTATCTTGAGGCAGCAGAAAGCGATTGAGCCATTGGTCTAAAGTCTGCCGCAGTATTTTCCTGCTATTTAAAGGGCGCGTTATTCAGATAGTAAGATGAGTCTACATAAGCAGCTTCAAAACACACATACACTGCTTGTTACACACACAGCAGCGCTCCTCCTCCTCCTCAGTTAAACAGTGTCGAATCTAGAACAATGTTTTTATTTATGTTAATGGAATATAATGAAGTAAGGCTCTCAAGCATTCTGTATTGCTCAACCTGCAGCGCGCTTTCAGCGCTCCTGCGGTCATTGACGTGACCGCCGTGACCCGCCAACGACAGAGACACCCCGCGGCGGCCGTGGACTCATGTCATAAGCAGCACATTTCCTCCGTCACACAATCTTCCCCCACATGTTTCTTCTAACAAAATGTGTCATGATGAGTCCACGAGTGCGCACGAGGGTGCCCACACGCCTCTGTTTGCGCTCAGCGTCTCCTCTCCTCATCCCTCTGTTTGTGCGAGTGTAGTCGTAGGGAACTTCAAAGTTTGCAGGCCTTCTGTGATGTCTCCGCTCATTATGTATCGCCTCTCTGACAGTGCCCGGCTGCAAGCCATGCGCCCCAGCTGCAAGCCATGCGCCCCGGCTGCAAGCCATGCGCCCCGGCTGCAAGCCATGCGTCCCGGCTGCAAGCCATGCGCCCCGGCTGCAAGCCATGCGCCCGGCTGCAAGCCATGCGCCCGGCTGCAAGTCAGTCCTCTCAGTCCTTATGGTCCGAGCCCCTCGTGGGTTGCATCGGAAAGCAATACGATTTTCATTATTTATCAATACATGTTTGTCATATTTCATGTTTATTATTATATATTGAATTTATTTTTGGGGGGTCGGGGGGCACAAAAGCTCATTTGGACAGGCATTGCCCTCAATGCCGCTCCAGTTAAATTTTGTTAGAACAGGTTGGCATATTTAGAATCCCGTGTGGATGATTTTTTCTTTTTAAAATAAGAAATATCATATCTAGTGGACCCATGCATTTACTGAGCACCGCATGCTCCTGAGAGGATGAATCCTTTCCGTTCGGGACACTCAGGACAGGCTTACATACTTATTTCCACTATGAGTGAAGGCTTCACTTTGTATGAAGCACTTTGCCTGTGTGTACAGTGGAAGCAGATCTATATTTCAGTCCTAATTCAACAACTAAATGTTCACTAGTCTCTGGATTTGCCCTAATGTGTGTCTTAGTGGGAATCTGTGACATTTCAGACATTCTGGTTTCCCTTTAATTATTTTGCTTTCTCTCTGGATTACATGAAAAATGTCCTTTTCTCTCTTAGCCTGTCTATTCTGGCCTTGAGCTCTCTCCTCACTTCTTCTTCTTCTGCTCCATCTTTTCTCTATCCACCCCATCTCAAGAGACCTTCAAGCTTTGTCTGTGGCTCAACCCAAATCCACTGAGAAATGTCTTTGTTCAAAAAAAAAGAAAAAAAACTCTGAGCATATCCTCTAAAATTAGACCCCGGGAGTGATTACACCAGCACGGTTTGTGGTTAACATCTTCTGTTTTGTAGTCCTTTTCATCAAAGGGGACAGCCATAGTTGTTTTTAATGTGTCCACACTTCAAGAAGCAATTTGTTTGCATTCAGCAGCCAAATCCATAATGATGATGTGAATGTTAGAGGAAATCTTTTCTCGCTGCTCGGTGCAGTAATCTAACTGCACAATTGGCTTCATATCACAAAGTCTTTCTTTGCCAAAGGCAAGTACGGCAGCACAAACAATACATGTCTGAGCTGTTGCCCAGTATCTGACAGCTGTGTAAACTCACGTGCATGAATACACAAACGCATGCCAGCATGCCTAACTACACACACACACACATGCAGGCAAATGCATGCACATGTACACACAAGAATAAGCTGTCCGACCCCCCCCAACACACACACACACACACACACACACACACACACACAAACACGTGCACACACAATCTTTTTTATATCACAAAAGCATTTCATTCATGAGAACCTTCTATAAACAATTTCACTGCGGCTTTTGTCAGGGCATGACTGCTGGTTTCTAAATATGTACAATGAGACGTGCACACTGCGCTGTTCTTTATCTGCTGCAAACAATGATGGAGAGATGGTTCCCCATTTTAGATCTCAGGATCTTCGCTATGATGATGATGTCGAAAATTCTTAGTTCATGTTGAAAAACTAGGGAAATGCAAGCACATTATGAACAGCAAGTGAACCAGAGTAAAGCTGGACCTAATTAATTATTTTTATTAGTTTGGCCGTTGGTTTTATTGGCAAAAATAACACGGTTCTCACCGAAATCATTGCTGAGATCTTTGAATGTGGCTTTTATAATTTGAAAGAGGTGCATGGAACTCCAGCAGTTCTTTCGTATTTCTTGTATACACCTGGAATTGTTGGCCTGATGGTGGAGCCGAGGGGATATGTAGCGGAGAAAGAGACCAACAATGGTAAGTTGATATTTTTACAATTTTCATAGCATTTAGCATTTAATTATATAATTAGTTAGGTATTTTTATATTTTGTTTCGGCCTTTAAAACCAGTTCAGTCACTATTTATACCACATCAGTTCCTCTTGGTCACTTATGAGCTGCTAGCTGTACCTACCTGCCTTTTCGAAACCTGTAATACTTTTTTTTTTTAATTAAAAGGGCCTTCATTGAATCTGCCAGTCTCTGACTCTGCATTTGGGTCCTCCCTGCACCGTGACAGAACTCACCAACCAAAGTATGGACCCAGCAGAGCAACGCCTTTTCCCGAAAAGGTTTTGGATTTTGATCAGACTGTGGCAACTCTCATTGACTCGTCTCTCTCTCACGCACATCACCAGCACGTGTTCGAGTGGGGTCCCGTCTCTGTGGCGGTGTTCAGTAGGGTCCCGTCTCCATGGCCTCCAGTGCGGTCCCGCCATAATGTAACCTGTGGTATCTCCCCTATCTGGTAAATGCATACATCCTTAAAAGTCTATAGCCCTAGTTTGTAACAGATTTCCTGTTATAAATCTGTAGTATCCAAGTCCAAACTAATTCATCCCTCAAGGGGAAATTGAAGGCAAGCGCAAAATTGATAGTTTTCCTTTAACAAAGGAATGTGTCTTCCAATTTTCTTGCCTACCTATCCCCTCCTCTTTTCCATCCTGGTCTTTCTCTCTCAATTTCATCCACCTCTACTTTCACATGAACTGTCCCTGGTCCAGCCTGGCCTTGTGGAAGCTCAGATAACACAGAGACGCCCTTTCAGTGTTTTCCAGTGTTTATCTGCTGCAGCCCAGGCTAAGGACAAAGGGATGCTTATCTCCACTTCAGTGTTAACACGAAGGACTCTGCTAGCTCAACACAAACTGTACGGACTGTTAAACGGCTGCGGCCGTGGCTCAAGTTGTTGACCCGGTCGTCCACTAATTGGAAGATCGGTTGTTCGATCCCCAGCTCCTCTGTTGGTCCGCATGTCGGTGTCCTTGGGCAAGACCCTGAACCCCAAACTGTGTTAGTGTGTGTGAATGAGTATTTAGATCAGATCCTGATGGGCAGGTTGGCACCTTGCATGGCAGCCTCTGTCATCAGTGTGTGTGTGTGAATGGGTGAATGCTGACATGTAGTGTAAAGCTCTTTGAGTGTTCGGAAGACTAGAAAGGCACTATTTAAATAAAAGTCCATTTACCATTTAAACATAGATGAATTGTCGGCTCCATGAATGAATAAAGTACTAGGTTTTAAATGTGGATTATTACTATTATTTACAAATGAGCACACGCTTCTTAACCTTTTTCTGTCTGGAATAAATATAAATGACATTTATAATGAAATTAAATGGCCATTATGAAAGGCAAACTCTATGTTTGTACTCTATGTATCCCCTGAAGAAACCTGACAATGTAGAAAGAAAGGGCTGGCAGCAGCAGCAGAGACGCTGCAAGTGTGGACACCACATGCGTGAGACACAGCAGTTTCAGCGAGGTAGCCGCCGTGCACTGCTGATTCGGGCAGTGTGTCCCGGCCGTTAGCTAATTGTTTTGGATTTACCACCCACAACTTTACTGTTTTGGCTCCCTCTGCTCTCACTAACCCTGTTTCCAGCAGCAGCCGGCTGTAGGCTGGAGCTGCACGGTGCACATATTTTTCCCTTGTGTTCATCAGAATTCAACTAATATTATTTCTTAAAGGCAATAGAGATACAAAGCTGCTAGTTCCAGAAACATATTTTGTCAACCCCAATTGACCCTTCGCTAAGCTTCTTCCTCCCCCCTTGGTTACAGTGAGAGATATTCCAAAGGAAATACTGGCAAATTTCTGGAATAATAGTTCTGAAATATCAGAGAGATGTAGACAGAAATTATTACAATATGCATCTGAGTGCTACATTCACAATATAATTTGTTGGCGGAGTATTGTGAATGAAGAGGACATAAAAATCAAGCGAGGGAAAAGCTCACCGGTAGCAATGCAAGCTTCAGCCACCCCACGTCTTGACAACTCATGAATGATAATATACAGGAAAAACAATGTTCTTGCACAGTATGGTAAGTCAATATATTGTTTTACTTTAATCTAAGATGACATTTAGTTGTGACTCCCTATAGCTTTTATTATCTAATATAGCAGTGGTACCGCCCCCGAGTAGGCGTTCGTCGAGGGGTGCTAGAAGCAATATTTTTGAAAGGGGGGGCGTTGAGGTGTTCTTGGGGGGGGTTTGTGTCTGTGTTTGTTTTTTAGTCCTACATTTTAATGCACATTTCACAATTTGTTCATTAGACCTTTTACCACCATCATCTGAGCTTTTTTTCCGGACGAGGCTTCCCCTGCTAAAGACCAGGCTTTTTTTCTGAATCGCTTGCATGCAGCTTTTCATTGTTTTCCGTGGCACGGCGCGCTCCTCTGACCTGTAGCTCGGTGTCACTGTGTGGGCTTCTGAAAAGCTTGGGGAAGCAGCTTCGAGCTGCACTTTATCGGAGGTGGTGAAGTTAACATTTGCATGTACAATAAGCCACACGATGGTGAGATTTATGCATGATCAGATCAGGAGTGTTTGCTGTTACTTTCGATTTTCCACTTCTGATGAAGAGCAGCACACGGACGATTTTCTAAACTTTGTCTCATCCAGTCAGAGTCCCAATTGAAATATTATGACTTTATTCTTGTAATATTAAAAAAAAAATTCTGAAAATATTACAACTTTATTCTCGACTTCTCAGAGGAAGTTTTAAACATGAACAGAAATCTTGCTGAAACGAGTCCAGGTGTTTATAAATGAATTAAAATGAATTCATGTGTCATTGAGGTGAATAGGTGCCACATGCAGACGTAACTTCCCAAGAAAAAAAGACAGAAAAAAAGGAGGGAAGCGTAAATCACGCCGACATGTGTGTTGACTCAGCAGGGTTAACATTAAAAGAGAGAAGTTGATCTAAAGGAAAGTAAATATTTGAAAACAATACAGAATGCCCGAGAGCCTTACTGCTTTATATTCCATTATATTTTGAATTGTCAGCTGCCGCCTGGATTTTTTACATAAATAAAGATATTTCCACCATAAATTGGTGCATACAAAGTGCAAGGTGCATCAATAACAAGACCTAATTAAAGTTTGAATGTCCAATTTTCTAACTGTTACATTTGTTTAACACTCAAATATAATTTATATTCACATTTTTGCTCCCTGAGAAACTAATGACAATGATATTCAAACTGTCCTGTTTAATCAAATCTGTTTTCTTTGTCTTGATTTTTTAATTTGAATTTGAATTTGACCATTTTCAGGCCAGACACTTAACTTTTTTTATTTTTGTCAGAGTGCAACACAGCATTTGGATCTAAACCTCTACACTGACTTATTATTCCGGTTATCACCCAGTAATATCATATTTGAATTTCAATGGAAGGTTAATATCTGGCCTTAATGTATTCCTTCATCTGCGCAAAAGAGGCTACTAAAAATGGCTCCTTGTTCTTTTGAAAATGACTTCTTGACAAGTCAGACAGCACCTGATGGCTGGCAGTGTCACACATGAAGCCACACCACCATGGCCATTTCACCATGTGGTGTAAAGAGAACAAGTTTCCCTGCATCTCTACCCTCCACTCACTCTGTGATCACAGAAGAAAACTAGTACAAGGCTCAACAGAAGCTGAAGAAGAAAAAAAAGGTGGCTGCTGGACATGCTTAAGTTACATGAGATTTTATGTTTCCATCCTAAAGAACAGAGGGCTCTCTTTCATGTTATTGAAAAAAAAAACATTCCTCATACAGCTTGCAACTTATACTTAGCCCTTGAAATTCTGTTCATATTCTAGCCAGTTAAAATAGGCATTTAAAACATGCTGTCATTTTCTTGGATGGACAGTCTCCATTTTTCATGGTGCATCAAAATGCACCATGCAAAGGGAGGTGATAGTGTTCTTGACGTTGTGTGCGGTTCACATATGTCAGCCTGCTCAGCTCTCATCCCATCTCCCATCCCGTGCTCATTTGCCCGTTTACTGCCTCACTGACCTTTTTTACAGGTGAGTCCCTTTTTCTCTCTATCAGCGCTGCTCCGCTACACACTCAATAATCTCTCTCTCTCTTTACTAGTACCTTGTGAAGCCGGCCTCTTATTTTGAAGAGACCTGCTATTATGAAATCCATCCCATCTACATGCAGCCTACGAGCACCGCAGCGGCCTCTCTTTGAGACAGATGGGGAGGCAGCTCATATAAATCAGCATAGCTGAGATATTTGTGGCCAACTTGGGGGAAGATTTATGTCGACTGCATACTGGAGAGCGTCTATCAGGCTCTCACAGAAGGTCTGAGGGCTGCTGGGGGGAGGGGAGTTAAAGGTAGAGACAGGAGGAGCATCGTGGATGGAAGGAGGATGTTTGTCATCAAAGACAGGGAAAAGGGGATGCTAGAGGAAGGAAGACATAAAACGAGAGAGAGAGAGAGGAGAGGAAGACGTTTCACATACCCACAGGAGTTCTGAGTGGGGAGTCAGCTGAGATGTGAAGTGCCAGGGAGGTGTAGCAGGCAGGGAGATGGATGAGGAGAGGGTTGCAGAAGGGTAAAAAGGCGGTGCCAGGTTGTTGCAGAGAGCCATGAATTAACTCGGGCTGTCTGAGAACAACCCCACACACATTATCCTGGCTCCTCCCAGAGATTGCCAAGACATCAGTGGCTACCGACCCGGCTCCACCGACCAGAAGTGCTCATATAGGTGGGGTTAAGACTGTAAAGAAAGGCGAGGGTAGAGAGGAGGGCTAAGGGCTAGGCCAGGGGTCAGCAACCTTTACTATCAAAAGAGACATTTTAGGCAAAGAAAAAAAAAAAAAAAATCTGTCTGGAGCCGCAAAACATTTGATCATTGTGATGAAGATAACACAGCTTATAGTCTAAGTATATAGTATATAAGTCTAATGCAGTGAGGGCCCAAGTGCAAATGTACTACGGAGTATTAGGGCCACATTGAGGGGAAAAAAATGTAAATTTTGAGAATAAAGTCATAATATTACGAGAAAAAAGTCGTAGTAATAAGAGAATAAAGTAATAACTTTACAAGAAAAAAAAGTCATAATATTACAAGAATAAAGTCATAACTTTACGATAAAAAAGACGTAATATAACGAGAATAAAGTCATAACTTTACAAGAAAAAAAGTCGTAATATTACGAGAATAAAGTAATAACTTTATGAGAAAAAAAGAAAATAACACGTAAAATTACTACTTTATAATATTATGAGTTTTTTTCTTGTAAACTTATGACTTTATTCTCGTAATATTATGACTTTATTCTCGAAATCTCAGATATTTTTTTTTTTTCCTCAATGTGGCCCTAATACTCCGTCGTACCATCGTACCATTGACCTACAACAATGATCAATAAAAATTAAAATGTAAGCAAAAAAACAGTTATTCATTTCCACTAAGTTTTTTTAAAAATCCACAGGGAGCCACTGGAGAGGGGCTAAAGAGCTGCAGGTTGCAGACCCCTGGTCTAGGCTAAATCCACCTCCTCATTGATCATCTCTAGCCAGCATTTTCCTCACCAATGTGTCGTCTCTATCGAAAAAAATGGATGTGCTGCGGCAGCGGACCACTCACTAAAGGATTATGGACTGCAACATCATGATTTTCATGGAAATATGTCTCAACAGTGTCATTCCCGATAGTGTCATTCCCGATAATGCCTTTGAGCTAACAGGGCGCTACGTCCTCCGGTAAGATAGCCTAGAAAAAGCTGATGACTCCGGTACGACCAGAGGTGGGGGACTGTGCCTTTCTATCAACCAAGCTTGGCACACGGACACTACTACAATCGAGAGTCATTGCACTGCTAACCTGGAATATCATCAAGTATATCATGAGTATATGGGAACATGTTCTGTTTCACAACTGAGAACACTACAACAGAATAAAGCTCATTTGGGTATAAAAAAAACAACAACAACAAAAAACATTCTGTCCACGAAATCAGTCTCCCATTCATTGTCCCCCGGACTTTACACCCTTTAACATCACAAGTTTGAGACTTACTTCTCTAGTTTCTGGCTTTGAGAGAGAGTAGCTCATTTTCACAAATATTAATTGACCTTTCCTAGGCCATGGAAATAACATATAGGAATTCTAAATTTGGGTGGTGTTCCCCTTTAAGCAGCTAGTATGCTTCATCAAAACTGTTTGTTGGGACAAACAGCTTTGGACACCCCCTGCCCCCACACATGTCCCACGTGTCAGACCATTTCTGTAACTTTCTGAAACAGACATTCACACCCACTTCATGCTGTGATTTGGCCAGCTGTTCGGAAGTGAGGAAATTAAGCAGAGTTTGAACCTCCCTCTTTTTTTAATTCTTTACACAACTTTTTCTGTCTGCAACCGAGTGCAATACTATGAACGCCCTCCAGGATAGACTGTCTGAAAATGTGCGCTGTTGTCCCATTAATAATTATCGCATCTCTTCCGTCTCTATGACGACCAGCTTTTCATCCAACCTTTGACTATGGCCGTTTGAAAGAGGCACAAACACTTGTGCCTTTTTAGTCGGACAACATGTGTTACAAAACTAGTTCTTTTCTAGCATAACCCGGCCCTTACTTTCTGCCTCGCTACATAAAGGACACACTATGTCCTGTCTTGGTACCAAACGTCAGCACTGAATGTAAAATGTGGGGTGCAGAATTGTCCAAAATGAATGTCTGTTTGTAGGATGGGTAATACTTTACATCATGCTCATCATCTTACACTCCTCCTTGCACAAATGTAAAGCTATATAGGAGACAGTTTGTCTCCAGTAGTGTGTCATAAGCAGTAACCTGATACTGAAGATGAAAGGATCTTGTCATGTTCAATTACATATTTTCAATCGAGAAATTTGACAGGCAAAGCTGCGCTCCGGCATTGATTACATAAATAACAGGAAGTATTTTGTATTGGCAAGGAGCCACACAGCTGCAACACTCTCAGGTTGTTCACTCTCAGGGAGTGTCCTGAATGGGACACATTAGGACAATGCTCTTCTTCTAGTTCTCGGGAAGACAGTCTGGGAATGAGGCTCTGAGGTATTGTTCCTGCACTGCAGACATGGTGCATATCTCAGCTTTGTGTCCCAGAAGCCTATAAAATGTCACACCTACAGTATACATGTCCTCCGGGCTTTATATCTGAGATGAACATCAAGAAGTCTGAGGTGTCAGGTATCCAACCTACATACAGGAACAATGCAGTAAGACAATGCTCTGGAACAACTTTTATTTGTCAATCAAACATAGAGCCAGAATTGTGTCAGTGTGTCACTTTTATCAACGGGAAGGGGAGGGGAGCCTTGCATACATAACAATAAGGGCCGTATGGATGAATGGAGAACACAAACTGTATGAGCAACAATATAGAAACTCTCTGTGAGGAGTTTTTTTAATGTTTTATTCTAATCCACAAACAGAAAGGAAGTGCCAGATTTGTGAACCAATGACAGCTTGAGGAACAGAAGAGGCCCTAGAATAATCATATTTTGGAATATCAAATTAAACTCCTCTTTTTTAGCTGGCCCCATATGTTTGACTTAATCTTCTTTTGAAAGAAATGAAAGTGAATAACATTCGCCGGAGAGCGCCCTCATCAATAGACAACCGGCAATTCCATATGCTGCAGTGCTCCATCTAATTACACTGCTGTGCCAAGGCACGCTTAAATTGAGGTGTGAATAAATGCAACGAGGTTGTATAACAATTTGATGAATTTTGAAAAGAAATATAAGGCAACAGTAAACACTGTGCTGTCTAGAAATGATTGAGTCACACTTTAGGCCAATCAGCAGCAAGTTCTACACATTTAAAATATGTAAACAGTTTAAACAGAGTGAATGTCACACATGTTTGAGTCTTAGTTTTTTTTTTTTTCTTTTTTGCATTTGTGACCACACTTTTTTGGTTGATTGTACAATAGCCCTCACAGGGGGAGATAGTTCTCAGATTTAAAAAACAAACAAACAAACAAAAAAAAAGCACTCTTTTTAAATGACAAATTATGTTGTCGTTCCAGCAGTTGAAGTTTCAACCTCTAACGCTGGACTGGTGGACAGAAAACACGCAATTCTCTGTCCTGTTAGCATCAATGCATTAATACTGGCATCTACTGGTAGCGAACTTCACGTGAGATAGTTTTATCACGTTCACTATTCCAGACAGAAGTTCGGAGAAAAAAAAAGAACGTACAACAGTACATACAGAAATTCCAGGCCAGAATTACATTTTATGATATTCCTTTCTATAAACATCCATGTGATTTATGGATATCTGCAATTAAAAGCTCTTTGGGGGAGGATAAAACTACAGAAAAGACCACTGTCAGGGGAATATAAAGGACTATTGTGTATTCAAGTATGTGGGAAACTGTTATTGAACCCAGAGAATCAGCAGGACCAGACACGTGCCGCACTCAGTGTTTAGCATGATTGTCTCTGATGTCATACTGGTTGTATTTACAGTAACTCCTCCACATATAGTTGCAGTATGTGAAGGAATAAAGGGCCTGTCATGTGACACGGCTTAAGATTCTTAGCCTCCAGTGCTGTTAAGCCAGTTAACCTGGAACAGACCTGTGGCACAGACAACCAGTGGCGTAGGCAGAAATCCCAGTGTGGGGTGGGGCACAGAGAAAATCAGGTGGGCCTGTCCCGTCCAACACCAAACATCTACTTTTAAGACTCTGAAAAGCAGACGTTAACCACAATCGGCCATGCACCACAGTTTAATCCTACAAGCCTTCACCATCATCATCACCATCAGAGGAAATGTTACAGGCACCTGACATGTATATTTATCTTCTCTTTCACTCTTGTTCAGATTTGTTGACCTTTTTTTTAGCTGCATTTCTATTTACGTCGTACAATGAGAGCAAAATAGCCAGAGTCAGATTCCTGGTAGCCTACATGTTTGTGTGTAGGTCTACTCATACCTGGACCATCAAGCTAGGAGCGCAAAATAAAGGTATAAATGACGTTCCCTCCCCGGTCCCCAGACTACAGTCGTAGGACTAAATTCTCAGTTTAGTAAAAAAGATTTATTACTAAAAATCAAGTTAACAAACAGCAGAAACAGGAGAAAAGATGGCAGTTCACCCGGACCACTGAAGTGCTATCTTTAGCAACAAAGAAAACCTACAACAAGTTACACAATAAGGAAGCCAACTAGGGCACCAAGGCTACTAATTCAACTCTAGATTACAGCTTTAACACAAAGGTTTGGAGGCCGAGGACAGAACAAGGTTGCTGTCAGACTACCTGAGCATTTTAAACTGCAGAGATGATGGTTGGACCAATCAGCAGCCGACCCACCCCAGACCGAACCCACACCTCCAGCCAATCAGAGAGAGAGCGCCTGGATGGGGAAACAAAGATCCTCACCAGACAAAGACACTCACTCTGACACAAAACACAAACACATTTCAATATACGGTTGAGAATGATGGCTGAACTTCTTCCTCCTGCTCCTCAGGCTTCTGTTCCTCAGTGTACAGGTGTTTCCGTTTAACAAGTGTTATCTGGTGACATTCAGCCAAATGTATATGCATACTCGTAGTAACTTTTATGTAACTGGTTGACGTAGATAATAAACACAGAGGAGTAGTTATTTAAAGGGATAAAATAAAATTCTAGGGGCTGCTGTGAAATGCACTACCACTTTATGGTCGTAGTCAGATAATTGAAACAACGCTGACTGCTATTCACTGGATGATCCAGCAAAAAAAGGAAGCCTTCTGATTGGGTACGGCTACGCAGCTGGAGACAACAGCAGAGAAAAGGAATAAACAAGAAAAATTGTCAGTGAGGGCTGGTGTGAGAGATGGACTCAAAGAGGGGAAGCATGGAGAAGGAATGGGGAAAATGGGGTGAAAGATAAGGAGAGGTTTGACAGGCAGAGAGAAGAGATGAAGAAAAAAAGAGACGGGGGTCGACAGAGACGGAAACTCTGCCTTTGAACTTTTTCAAGGTCAACTCCTTTCATCTCTGTATAAAGCCACTGCAGTAGGTTTGCACAGGTTCCAAACACTTACAGCTCCTCCGGTCAAGCATGCAGAGAGAGGGGCCAAGTCCCAGTTTGGGAAGCGGGTCTGTTGATGCATGGAGGCATTGAGTCTCCTTCACCACCGCTTCTAGCAGACAAGGGCCCTGCATTAATCATGTGCAATGTGATAGTCCCCACCCTCCCCCTGGATGTTGGCCCCTAAACAGACTGTGACAGAGGGGCCTCTCTCTGTAGCAGCTCAGCACACCTGTGCTGCTGTGGGTGGAAAGAGGTTCAACCTTAGTGTGCATGGCCAAATGGAAAAGACCAGGGACAAGAGCAGAGATGTGGCTGTAACATGCCAACATTGAGTGAAAAATGCAAGGCACAATGTTGTCTAGCCAGGGCTAGTCTGCTAGTTAGCTTAACTGACCTTTCGAGTTCAAACCAGTCATAAGCCTAGCCTGCAGCTATGCTAACACTAACTGGCCTGATGACCTTCCAAGATCATGAATGCCACAATCATGAATGAAGGAAAAGCCTGTGGCATTCATTCACATGGTGCTTGAACCCCAATGTAAGTTTTTGTTTCCTACCCAATGATTCATAGAAGCCAGTTCCTATCAAAGAAAAAAATAATACTCTAAGTTTTTATTTTTGTATATGTTATAATCTTTTTTTTCTCCAAAATACTGAGTAAAAAAAACGTACTAATACAGGGCCCTTGCTACTATATCATTGAGGGAGATTTTTCCCTGTTTCCAACCAGCAGTCACTGTTGTTGTTTTTTTTAATCAAGGCGACAGTCGTTCTCGAAACTTAACCATGTGGTTATTATTGTAACCAT
Source organism: Adelosebastes latens (assembly GCA_916700685.1). NCBI lineage: Eukaryota > Metazoa > Chordata > Actinopteri > Perciformes > Sebastidae > Adelosebastes > Adelosebastes latens. Next base: position 95,139 of record CAKAKR010033945.1, read on the forward strand.
GACAACAAAGGTCCACTAACTCAATACATTCTCACCCCCAACTCGTCAAATACTGATGCTTGGTCAGTGGCCCTACGCTTCAAACCATGACGCTCTAGGTACCCCTCTAGCGTCAGTTTTGGACGTGTCAGAGACGGAGCGTCAGTTTCTGCTCGTTACATGGAGTGTCTTTTTAAAATAAACTTCTGTGTTCAAAGAAAACGTACAGTTTCTGCTTGTTACATGCATCATGTCTTTTCAAAATAAACTGTGTTCACAGAAGACGTACAGTTTCTGCTTGTTACATGCATCGTGTCTTTTCAAAATAAACTGTGTTCACAGAAGACGTACAGTTTCTGCTTGTTACATGCATCATGTCTTTTCAAAATAAACTGTGTTCACAGAAGACGTACAGTTTCTGCTTGTTACATGCATAGTGTCTTTTCAAAATAAACTTCTGTGTTCACAGAAAAAGTACAGTTTCTACTTGTTACATGCATCCAGTGCCTTTTCCAAAATAAACTTCCATATTCACAGGAAATGTATAGCTCCTGCTCAATATATGCATACAGTCAACAAACACAAGGCATGATCTTTTTCCTAACCTTAACCAAGTAGTTTTGTTGCCTAAGCCTAACCAATCGTTTCACAATGTTAACCATGTGGCATTGCGTTTCTGCAAGCCTGATACGAGGCTGATATGAAATATATTCATGAAAGGTACTTTTGGTTCACCGTTCAACGTATCCGTGGTTTGCAGAAACGTCCAATGCCAACATTTTGTTCTGGCGAATGGGTTGAAGTAACTACATCTTTTAATTTATGTTTCTCTCTCTCTTGCTCTGCCTGTGTTTCTTACTCACTGTTTCAACCTGACTGTAGTCTCTAGTATGAGTCTAATAAAACAGTGCTGCACATTTTACTTTTCCCAGTTAAGTATCAGAATCAGTTTCCTGCTGCAGTGGTCAGTGTGCCGTGATAAATCAGATGCATATGGTATTTGTATAATTTCCATTCCCTTCTCCCATATGTTGTGTCTTTGAACAGGAATGCCTTGAAATACATATTGCATGAAATACACAATTTTCAGTGGTTCCGCTTGGCTTTCTTATTACCGCAGCAAAACCTCTGTGCTGTCCTTTAGTAAGTAAGGACAATTTGACTGTTTAGCGCCCAAAAAAGAGCCATAAATCCTTAGTATGTAAATACCCCCCCTGAGTTTTAAGTGGTGCCTATGTTTTGTTTGTATTGTGAGGGTGCAAAAGCAAAATCAGACATAAAATCAGACAAATACCATTCCATGGTGGCAACATGCCACCTTCAGTGTTTACCAAAGGCTCCGACAGGAAGCAGAGATCCACTGCAGAGGCCTTCCTCTGACTGAAATTTAAAAAACAATTTCTGAAATCGTCTTTCTGCATCTCCATGAATGCAATGGGGTTGTGATGGTGACCGCTACTGATTTCATTCAAAGGATACAGTGTAGTTTCACATTTTTCCAAGTCTATCAGAAAACTAAAACATGTACCAAAATACATGATGGAAGTAATGAGTTTGGTAAGAAAAACAGGATTATTTGACCTCTAATGCTGTAGACTAATAACTGTAACATCTGAACGAAAACATCCAGCTGTTGGTTGACCAATCCACAGCCAGTGAAATGTGCTGTGCATTTCAATAAATGTGTTTGCTTTCCCTCAGCTTAATGATCCTTTACGAGTTCTTCATCAGAAGGCCTTATTGTTCTTACCGCTGTGACATGTGCATAATGTGGGTGTAGTGAGACTCTCCTCCTGTTCGTAACTTTGAACTCATGGCACACTCTGTGTCTGTTGAACGGCATCAGAGGAGCAGTGAGTGGGTGAGCCAACACGTGTGCACCGCTGTTTGAGCCGGTCAACTTAACACAGCCACTCTTCAAGCCTACTTACTGCTCACTCTCTCCGATGCTGATACTGCACTATATCGCCTACACACAGAGAAACTGACACACAGGTTGGTAATGTTCTTCAAAAACAATTTTTTTTTGTTATATTTGCTGAAATTCTCATTTCATCCCGACAGTAATCAATAAAGCAAATGCTCTGACAAAAAGAAAAAAAATCCGGTATCTCTGGCTGTTGCAGGACTGCAATAAGCCCATCCAAACATTTAATTTGGCCCGAATAAAATGATTGGATGGGCTACCTGCCTGTCTACTTACCTATACCTGCCTACCTGTGCTCACTTGTTCGTTGTCTACGTTCATTTTGATAATTTTGGGGGAGTGGCTTTGGAAGGAGGCCTGAAGGAACGGACTGTCAGTGTTGCAAACTTTCTCTCTAGATTTAGGGACTTTTGGAGCTAGTGCTGCTATAGCTACACTCTAAGAAAAAAATCCGTAGAAAAACAGAAAATGTCCTGGCAGAAAATGACCAGTACATTTTCCGTTAAGTTTTATGGACATTTTCTTCAACCCTAAAATGGAAATTTTCTGTTGATCTACAGGACGTCTTCGGTACGGAATGGTACATTCACGGACACTTCTGTTAATCCTAAAACGGAAAATTCTATAAATTTACAGTATATCCTCCGTACCTAGCCAAATAGCTGGCCTAACCTTTACATTCTGGAGGGAAAACAGACGCTAGCATTTGTACGTTACCTATCGGTCTCTGCGGACCACCTGAGGCTAAAACTGGGGCTAACTCTATATGTGAAGTCCACTGAAGTCTAAAACAATACTGAGCTAACGTTAAGTCCTTAACATAAATCATTTTGGTTAGACATTAATTGTTAATTTTTTTACCACAGAAGTGAGAGAAAGGTTTCTCCACATTCGAAATTTGAACTAAACCTTTCCGTGTGTGATGGTCTCTGCCTCTCCCAACTTTCGCGCTAGCGGAGGTTCTTGTTCCCACAATGCAATGCGTATTTAAAAAATACGGGAAAAACTCCTGTGAAAAAATCGATACAGAAAATTCCTTCATATTAACACGGTACATTGGCCCCTAATGATTTTTCTTAGAGTGTACTTCCATTGGAAAAGAGTTGGCAACGCTGGGCTGGGTTTTTCGGTTGAATCATTTTTTTTAAATCTTGCTAGTTTCTCAACATGACCAACCCCAGCTTTAACAAACAGCAAAAAAACAATGCTTTACATTCTACACACACAGGCATAGTTTACTTCAACACACACAGGCATCATCCATAGAGGAGAACAGCGCAACACACAGCGCACATTAATAATGAGTTAACCAGGAGACCAAACAACTTTTCACATTAATAATTCTCCACACAACAAAGCCAGAGGGGCCCCTATAACAGACCCCGAGGTCGGAGTCCAGTGTGTGTGTGTGTGTGTGTGTGTGTGTGTGTGTGTGTGTGTGTGCGTGTGTGTGTGTGTGTGTGTGTGCTACCCTGATTACATGCTCTGTCCCTCTGTACATCCATGCAGGATCTGTATCTGCAGCCGACACACACACACACACACACACACTTTGTCAAAGACACGTGAGCTACTTATCAATGAGAAGACTGGGTTGTCCGTTTGACTGTCCTTCTGAACCACATTATTGATCATAAAGTGAGCAAAACAAGTCATATGCATGGTGTAGTATTGCATGCAGTCATGTGTTTTCCTGTGTGATAGGGTGACCGAGCAGTCTAAAGAACAAATGGCTGATTATATAGCCTACATGTACTACTTCCATATACTGTGGAGAGGAACATGAGCACAATTAACAACTTTTTTTTGTTACAATAATAGTGAAAATGTTCTGGTGACTAATTTAAAGCAGCCATCATCAATATTTTTTTTATGTACATCAACTGAGTTTATGCAATGTGAAAGGGATCAATCGTAGTGACAAATCCACAAAAATGATCACCAACTCTGCAGCTGCTCTCAACTCTACGGAGCTTTTCTGCCTCTTTTAGCTGATTGTTTTGGTTTTCAGGCCCGCAAACTCTCATCAACCTGTTTTCAGTTTAACATCCCTAAACCCTGCTCAACACCAAACAGCACATTGACACAGTCAAAGACTAGCTGGTGAACATAATGGAGCATTTAGCGGCTAATGAGACAAATATTTTTCTAAGGAGTTGGTGGAGTCCAAACCAAAAAAAAAAAAAAAAGAGATCCTAATGAACAAATGTAAATACTGCTCTGTTACTGCTGGATGTGGCAATTAGCAATAGTTAACTAACACAACAGCCAAAACTACTCTGCAGCTTCCCTCAGCTCTAAAGATCATTTTAGCCTCTCTTAGCTCATTGTTTTGGTTTTACAGCCTGCAGCCTTAAGAGTGAAATTACAATGTGTGTTCAGTTATCTCAATTGTTGCTATTTCTTCTGCTGCTACTTTGAAAATGCATTTTGAGTCTGTTGAAATTAAGGCATTCTCTAGCTTAAAGTTACGATCCATACAATTTCAGTTTAGCTGACCCCAAGGGACCAAGTAAAAAAAAATAAAAAATAAAAATAAATCATTAAAAAATGTTAAAATAAAATATAGAATTAAAAAAATCCTCTTCTACATTCATATTGCAAAATCATATGCAAGCCAAGTATTTTTGCACATTGATTCAAAGTTACTGTGAGTAACTGTTAACTGGTTAAGAAACAGTCTCAATTTAATATTGATGTCTCTATATGACCTTCATAAGTGAATGAGACCATCAGTGAGAAGATTGGCTATTTCTATTAGAGTTATTCTTAAAGCTTGTCATTGGTGCCACCGGGTCAGATTCCGGCAAAATGAGACAAAATCATGCAGGTTCACCAGAAACTCCAACGGGGCGTCCAGAAGCATCCAGCCCACCACAGACACAGATTCGGCTTCGCTGCCACCTTTGACATGCAGTCGGCGCTCCGGCGGGAAGTGGAGAGTTTGGCACCTGGCAGCAGCAGCGGTTCCTCCTCCTGCCAGGTGAGGAGCTTTGTCTCGCTGCTCCGCCGGTCCCCACTGAGCGGGGTAGACTGTCAGACATCTACAGTAAAATGAGAGGTTTTCTAAAGGGACTCTGGTGCCCAGAAACACTACAGCTTTTGTCCACAGGGACTGCCAAAATCAACACAAAATTACAGTTACTCGTAGTAGCCTTAAAAAGAAAATGAATGGCTTGAATAAAAATCAGCATAAGAAACAATAAATAATGGAACCAACATGTTTACATGACATCTCTATTCAAGTATACATCCTAAAATCAATGTTGCTTGTGTGGATTACCTCCTAATCATCACCGTACTTCAGGCTGCTGTAAAACAGGAAGGAACTCTTGTAAAAAGCTGATAAGGTGGAAATGCTGCAGTGTCACATGACAGCTCCTTCTGCAGTTTGTAAGCGAGCTAAAAGCTCAAATCAATGCCGCCACTAACAAACACTGCAGGTAGGCTAAAGAGGACAATGACAGTCAGCTGTCCATTCATGCTGCTTATTCCATTGAGCTGTCAATATACTGTATCTGGAACTGATAATTACAGAGGAAACATGGTTGCAGTTTGCTGCACGCAGGTGCATTACTGTAAGGCTGTGGCCGTCCAGGAGGATGCTTTTCTCAAAGAGAAAACAAAATCAATGCAATCTTCAAATTAGCTTCATCCTGTCTGCTCTAAAAGCAGTCATGGATATAATGAGAGTACTCCGAGTGGAGCTAAAGTGAGCAGAGGACACAGATTAATTGAATTTAAAGCAATGGTCGGTAATGTTGAGAAACTAGAGAGTAGGCCTATACGCTAGATTTAAATAATTATACAACTGAAATACCCAACCCAGTGTTGCCAACTCTTTTCCAATGAAAGTAGTTAGCAACGCTCATTCCAAAAGTTGCTAAATCTAGCGAGAAGGTCACTGACAGTCCGTCCCTTCAGGCCTCCCTTTATATCAATTAACAGTAAGGTTCACCGGATTTTTTCCTTCTTTTATTTGTCAGAGAATTTGATTTACTGATTACTGTCAGGTTGTAATGAAAATTTCAATCAATATAACAAAATTGTACTTGAACAACACTACCAACCCTACTTTTGATCCCATTTGTTTCAGTTCGATTCATCAGTGAAAATATGAGCCGGCCTTCTCATATTTAGGTAATTTTAACGTAACGGACTGGGACCTGCACGCATGCCTCTATTTGCATGAATTCCCATTATGAGAAAAACGATTGCCTGATTGCACATGTATCTCTCAATTATCAAATCAATTAGTCAGTGAAGTTGTGTGACCTGTTACTGTTCCTAAGAGGAGTTAGGTATATAGTAATTATTCATGAAACAAGATGATGCCATTACTGCATATGCGGGACAGGTGTTTAACTCATAGGAGCGTCAGTTGGCTGTTTCAACTGGCTTTTCTTTGCCATGACTATGTGACTGCCTGCTTAATTAACACAGCTAGACTTACCAATAAGGACCCATTGTTTTACATGACACTAAATGAAAAAGGGATTATTTTGTCCTGAACCAAGCCTCCCAGGCAGCACCTGCTTCCAATTTTTCCACCAATAAGCAAGTCAGTTGCTTTGGACATGGTTAGGTATAAAGTTTATTTTTTCAAACGTGCATGTTCGATTCTGGTACACTCTGCTCCACAACCAATCTGCAGCAGAGCTGAGCAAAGATGCTCCAATGAGGCAGGGAAATTGGGAAGACCAAGGGCACAGTATTGTGCTATAAAGGGGTTATTATATTAGAAGTTATATTAGTTATATAGAAGCATTTTTTTTCTTCCACAAGGGCACAGACATCACAGCAAGGGGAGCTAGCTAGTTCTTTGAAAAAGTACAAGGCTGCAGTCAAGTAGGAAGGTTCCTAACGGAGTATTTAAGTAGCAGCCATGATGAGAGCTGTTTGAATTCTCTAAATACTAAGGAAAGGTGCTTCAATGCTTCCTTTCTTATCTCCTTTAGCATAGGATACACTGGAGCATCCTTTATGAAAGGAAAGGAGAGA
>CAKAKR010033945.1:102405-115339 GCA_916700685.1 Adelosebastes latens
AGCATCCTTTATGAAAGGAAAGGAGAGAATAACATCCCACAATTCCTTGCGGCCGCAGCATTTAAAGCGACGCACCATTCGGCCGTTCATGAAAACAAACGATATCTTGCATATCATCTTCATACAGTCATATACTAATTGGGATTCATGTTGATAAATATGAGTGGACAGTGACAACCATTTCGTTTCACTGTATTTCTATTTATTTATTTTGAACAAGTAACAAATAAGTGAAAGAACAAAACAAGAACAACAAATAAAATGAACAGTAAACATATAGAAAACATATAATCGACATAAATAAATATTACGTCCGAAAGTGAGTAGGAAGAAATATGCATTTAATGGTTCTACTCCTTCGCCATAACTCAAAAAATAACTCAATATTTATCATATAAACTTTTGTGGTAGCCTGTAGGTTATTCCTTTTTTATTTCAGTTCCAACCTAGGTAATGAAGTGATATTTTTAACCGGTTGTCCATGTTTAAGGTCAGATAATCCTTTATTATATGTTGATGTAAAGTGTTCCAGCAGCAGAAGGACCTGCGGTATCTCTCTTTCACACACCGTGGGTGAAGCAGCCTGTCACTGAAAGAGATTTAAGAATCCACGGGGGGAAACAGAGCCTTTTGTAGTCCATCTTCAGAACATTGTAGTTTCACCACGGAGAACCACGTCACTAACATCTGCCACCGTCCGCTTCATAATCACGGAGCCTACAGTGTAAGAGTAGTCGGATTCTCTTAACACCACGGTTGTCTTTGCCTAAGTCCTTCTAAATTCTCCTTCACATCTTTCCTTGACCTCATGACGTTTTCCCATCGAGGTCAAGGAAACGTGGTTAGGAAAAGACATTATCATAATTTTTTGACTTTTCAACCGCAGCCCAAGACTCTGTACCTGACATGAATAAAAAAAAAGTCACCTTCAACATTCAAGAAGCCTTTTAGAATGATAATTATCACATAGCTTAAAAAGGATGTTGCTAACAGCAGGCTGAAGGTACAGATTACACTCTGCAGATCCTTGTTAATATATTCAGAAGTTACATAAAAGAAAAAATAATAATTCTGGTGCTATTCTATTTTTTTCTTTTTGTCAATTAATCTTGTGAAAAGACCCAAAGCAACACTGAATCTACTAACAAGTATTGTGTATCAAAGCCTGATATATCTTCTTTCTGTCCTGTGTCATAGAGCTCCATTAAAAACACATCAATGAGCCACACTGTTACACTGGGTTCCTTCATTACCACGAACACACACACTGTTTATTCTGACTCAACACCACATACACCTTCCTGTTGCCCCAAATACTCACTAGAGAACCAAATGTGCATTAATCCACTGACGAAAATAGTCCCCCCCCCCCAAAAAAGCACTATTTCCTCATGTTTGTCTGATAAAAATTACAGTGAGCAGCTGCTTTAAGAAATTACTGAACCTTTTTTAAAAATGAAAACTTTTTATTTGTAACTCTAAATGGACAGTGTGTAGGACTTAGTGGCACCCAGCGGCGAGGTTGCAGATTGCAACCAACTGATAACCCCTCCGCTCACCCCTCTCTTTCCAAGTGTGTCGGAGAACCTACGGTGGCCCTCACACGAAAGGCTCCCTCTAGAGAGACAGTGTTTGTGACTCACTCCCTATGTAGATATGAAGGGCTCATTCTAATTCTTCTTAGTTTCAGGTGATTATACACTAATGGAAACATAGATATGAATGTTAATATTCCATTTCTGCCAATACATCCCCTAAATCCTACACACTGGACCTTTAAAGGAGACATATCGTGCTCCTTTTCAGGTTCATATTTGTATTTATTAGCACCTAAATTGAATGGGTTTTCTTATTTCACAGTTTGTGGGTTGGTAGGAACACCAGTTGCATTTCAATAGGAAAATGTTTTGCTTCTGTGATTTGGTTTGGTTTATTCGCAACATTTTAATATATATATAAAATACAACTTAATCGTCTCTGTTAGGGATAGAACAATAACGTCCTGGACTTGTCTCTGCTGGTGTTTTCACTTTAGTCTAAAACGTACAAAAAAGAAACAAATATATTTTTCAGTTATCCAAAAAAAAAAGTCTCAAGTCATTCTTATTAATTAGTTAATTGTCTAAATTGGATTTAAATTTGATGCAGCTGAACCGGAGATATCATCTTTGTTATTCCACACATTCTTCTTCCTTGTCAAAACCTGGCATCTACAATACCCACAATGCAACTTGACCGCTGACAGTTCAGTTTGAAAGTTCAAACATCAGTTTCATCTACTGCAGTCCAAAAAATTATTCTAGGTCAGGGGTCAGCAACCTTTACCATCAAAAGAGACATTTTAGGCAAAAAATAAATAAATAAATCTGTCTGGAACCGCAAAACATTTGAGCATTGTGATGAAGGTAATACAACTAGTCTAAGTATATAATATATAAGTCTAATGCAGTGAGGGTCAAAGTGCAAATGTACGACGGAGTATTAGGGCCACATTGATGGAAAAAACATCTGAGATTTCCAGAATAAAGTCGTAATATTACAAGAAAAACGTTGTAACTTTACGAGAAAAAAGTCGTAATATTACGAGAATAAAGTCATAACTTTACGAGAAAAAAAGTCATAATATAACGAGAATAAAGTCATAACTTTACGAGAAAAAAAGCCGCATTATAACGAGAGTAAAGTCATAACTTTACGAGAAAAAAAGTCTTAATATTACGAGAATAAAGTCATAACTTCACGAGAAAAAAATTAAATAACACGTAAAATTACTACTTTATAATATTATGACTTTATTCTCAAAATCCCAGACTTATTTTTTTTCCTCAATGTGGCCCTAATACTCCGTCGTACCATGGTACCATAGACCTACAACAATGATAAATAAAAATGAAAATGTAAACAAAAAACAGTTATTAATTTCCACTAATTCTTTTTCAAAACCCACAGGGAGCCACTGGAGAGGGGCTCAAGAGCCGCATGTGGCTCCGGAGCCTCAGGTTGCTGACCCCTGGTCTAGGAGAACACCACAAACATCTGCTTCAAAAAGCCTATCCAGTGAAATCACCTCCTCTCAGACATGATGTCAACTAAAAAAAACAAAACAGCGAGGCTGTTCTAATGGATAGCATTCAACGCTACAGGTTGGTCATGATGTTGTGTACTCCCCTCTGGTCTGTGACTCCAGTCAGACTTGAATACAGTCATGTGACTTGATTCTCCATCTCAGCAGCAGCAACTAATGACTGTGGCTGCCAGAGACTCATTGATTTCTCCCGTACTGCCCCAGAGGCTGCTGGTCCCTGTCCTTCAAATGCTCCATTATATGCTGGGGCCACTCTGCAGCCCATGCTGTCACAGCCAATGCTCGGGGACTATCTGACGAATTCTCCTGTCGCTTTAATTATGCAGCCATTCACTCAGCGACTCGCTCGGTGTGTCCAGGGTTTACCGTTAAAGAAGTGCACCGAGAGAACATAAACACGAGTATAACACCAAGAAGGAAATGTAATCAGTCATGGTTATAGTTTCATATGTTGGTTTACCAATGCATAAGACGGATATTGGTTGTTTATTAGTATTATTAGGGTGTGGCCACACTATGTGAATGTTTGTTCTTACTTGCTGACGATGATCTGGGCCATCTGCCCCTTCATTTTATCCACTTTGTCAGATAGGAAAGACTAGCGATGCTGAAGTTTCTACTAACCATTGCTGCTCCGTGCGTTAATGAAATTAACTTTTTATCACCTACTGTTCCGCCTGCGGGATGCTATCGCTATGTGCAGTAGAACTTTCACAGACAACTACTACTATGAAAATTTACATGAACGAACGTATATGCATTGATAATTTAGGATCAAAGCAGTATGTCAGTATGTACACATTCATTGCAAGGGTCTAAATATAGTCCATGTTGTCTTCATTTAGGCTGACCGCCACTAAAATTTTAGCAAAACAGCAAATAGAGTTGCAGAGTTGTTACAGTTCCAAAAGTGAAAATTTCAGTGTAGAATTGACCCTTTGCTAAGTCGCGCCCCTCGAACACAGACGGGTAGCATCAGCCAGTTTGACATCCTGATATATCCTTCAATCGCATATTGTAGACCCTTCTGTCTGCTTCTCTCGGAGATCACTTGTTTCGTTTTTCCAAAAATGATATAGAAGTAAAAGGTGGTGTACAAACCTGTGCACATAAAACACAAGATAAGAAGTCAGCTAATCGTAACCCTAATCCAAGGTACATTTTGCTAAAAAAAGGGCCAATCACCAAGCTTACATTCTGTCAACTGAACCACTAACATTGGTTAGTGTATCTGGTTTCTGGTAACCCGCGCCATAGCCCGAGACAGAAGTGCTGGGCGGATGGATACACTGTTGTTTGTCAAATAGCCATGGAAATAGTTACAACGCACAAATTGTCATTTTATATTAATTATATACACAACAGATAAACGTTTATCTTAACTTGGGATTCTAGTACCACTTTGCATCAATACAATACAATTCAATATATGTGTTTACTTTTGGCAAGTGGACCACCATTGAGTTCCACTTTTGGCCATCCAAGGGAAAAAGTTTGGGCATGCGAAAATGTAAAAACACGAAAGGCCCTATCTGGAGCCAGTGTTTGGTTTGTCCGTTCTGGACTACTGTAGAAACATGGCTCTGTGAAGAGGACCCGCTCCCTATGTAGATATAAATGGCTCATTCTAAGGTAACGGAAACACAACGATTCATATTTTCAGGTGATTATACGCTAAATAAAACTTGTTCATATTATATTCCATTTCTGCCAATAGATCCCCCTAAATGCTACACACTGTTAATTTAATGCTTGACTGCTTTCTTTGCAGGGATTGTATAAAGGTGATAAAGTGTGTCCATGAATATGAGATATGAGTTCACAGATAATTATTTACAATTCCTCCTCGGCATTGGAGAGTTTGGTTTATGGAGTTTTGTCGGTAACACTCGTTGACTTCTTGCTTCTTCTTTTGTTTGTAGGGCCTCTGGCGTTTCGGAGAAAACTGCAATGAACAAGGCGTTGAGCATAAACGGAGAAATGCTCGTAGCTTTGGTGTTCTGATTGCCCTTGGATTTAAATTTGTGTATGATGTGTGATATGTAATGAAATCATTTCTCCTCTTAGCTTTTGATACAGTTCATTTTGCCATGTTCAGCTTGAACACCTGCATAGATGGGAGGGATTCATGTCTGAATCATAGCTGAAGCAAATTCAGTGTTGTTATAGAGTTCCCAAAAGCTTCATTGTGTTTTGCAACAATTTGGTACCCTTATACAAGTGATTATGCAGCAGTATTAAATAATAATTCAACCTGATCTCGTGGGAGGGCGTATAAATAGCACCACAGTTTAAGGACATTCCGCGTCATGATCATTTTAGACTTTTCGCATGTCATTTACACACCACATGGTCACCGTGAAACGGTCGCGGTTATGTTTAGGCAACAAAACTACGATAACAGCCACAGTTAGGTTTAGGCAACACTTAGTTATGTTTAGGAAAAACATCATGGTTAAACTACAAAATAACTCAACCATAACTTTGGGACACAAAACACCGGTCTCCTGGTTGGAAGTCCTGTGTTTGTTGGACCCATCCACCTCCCCTCCCACCATAAGCAGTCTTTGTCACTTTACATCACTAGCTCTGAGCACGGATGTGTTTGCAGTGCAGTCAGTACAGACTACGTGGTACATGTAGGTACATGACATGCCAAAAGCAACAAATGCGTTGGTATAACACGCAAAATTACTTACAAATTACCATGTCATTCCGGGCTGAAAAATTATGGATCCTGCAACTCAAAAACGTTACATTACGCATTTTTCATTATCAATTTGATTATGTCACTTTCAACTCAAACAAATGTAATTTATCAAAATTCTAGATCTTCAGAAAACCCTTACATACTCATGCAGGGTTGAATCATTTTGATTGCAACTGTAATTATGTGAATACGCCCACACTGCAGAGATTATATTTCTCTGGACCCTTAACGTATATTGAAAGTGCAGCAAAACTGGTGTTCAACAGGGCATAAGTCAAATTGTTGAGTGTTATTTTTCATTTTAGGAGAATGTAAATTTTTTTACCGATTGTTCAAACAAATTTCAACCCTACAGGGCCATATTTCACATGGCTCATCATTATGTATGATTCCACCTGGCAAGACAAAAGAACGAGCTGTGATAGCCGCGTTTCTGACTGCTAATGCTCCTGTGGATGTGCGTGTGTGGGCAGAAGCCGTGCACTTGCGGGCCGATGGTAGCACTGAAACTGGATGTTTGGCAGCGCTCCAGGTGGATGGAGGCTGTGCGACGCCTCGGCGAGCTGAAATATTGATTGAGAGCTGAAGCACCCGCAGGCCATGGGCTGCACTTGGTCAACACATGCAGAAGAGTGTAAAACTTCAATCCCTGCGTCTGTGCACGGTGTTACACAGCTGTAACATCTCACTGAAGAAAGGATTGGTTGAGTGCCACTTTAAGACTTCTTTTTACATAGCCAACGCACATGGACATTAGCATTTTACAAGTCTTTATGCTTTGCTGGGCTATCCACGTCCTGACTCCATCTTTGTACTACAGACATGAGATTCTTATACGTCTTGTTATTTTACTAGGAGAAAGAAAAGGGAATACTTCCCACAATGTTAACTATTCTTTTAAAGGGTCATTTCACCCACGTTCAATAAATAAATATTTTTCACTTACATCTAGTGGTATCTAGCCATGCAGTGATTTGTCCAGGTTTTGATGTTGTTGGCTCCACCCCTGTACAAAAGAGGAGAATGGAATTGAAAAATGATATTCTATAATTATAATTATATAAAAGGTCAACAGCAACACCTGTTTTCAATAACAATGTCCCTGTTAGTGAGGATTCTGACCGAAAAAAAACAGCCCTGTGAGAAAACAGCGCATGGCCTAACTGGCTTGGAGGTGAAATTTTGTTGAATGCTATGTTTTGTATTTATTCCTGCGTTGAAAACATTGCAATGAATGAGGATTTGATTTGTGAAGTTGAAATGCAGAGTTATTCACTGCTCAAAAAAATGAAGGGAACACTTAATCATCACAGTATAACACCAAGTCAGTTAAACTTCAGGGATATCAATCTGTCCATTTAGGAAGCACAAGTGATTGTGAATCACTTTCACCTGATTTGGTGCAAATGAAAGTGACAACAGGTGTAATGGAGAGGCAACAGCAAGACAACCCCCAAAAGGGACGGGTTTTGCATGTGGTGGCCACAGACAATTGCTCTCTCCTTATCCTTCCTGACTGATTCTTCTCTAGTTTTGTGTTCTGCTAGTGTCCTTGTCACTACTTGTAGCATGAGGCAAGTACATGCAGCCCAATAAGGTTGCCTTCTGGCTCAGCTCTCTTTTCGTCACAACGGTGCGGTAAAGCGATTGCAATACCGCCCCCGCTGCTCCAATCTATGCAGAAATTAAAGTTTCCTCAAATTTACCCAATTGTATTGGGTTGGAGGCTGGAGACAGCTAAAACCCAAACTATCTGCATGTTCAGATTGAGAGAAAATGTGCTTTTTGAGGGGTGAACCAGCCCTTTGAGGAGCTGCTGACCCACCTTCCAAATGAATTCAGTCTGGATTTCAGTGGAGAGTTTTTTTGCTTTCCACTGTCTAAATGCTGTTTCAGTTCACCAAGAAGATACTTGTGTGGAAACAATTCAAATTGTAATTCAAATCAGACGGAGCAGGGTTTGTCAGATACAGTGAATGGGAGGTTAATTAGACAGTGTGTGTTCATGTGCGTCTGTGTGTCGGTGTGTATTCCTTTGAGTCTTCTTGTTGCTGTGTAGAGCCGTGTGCGTGTACGGAGCCCCTGAGTGGAAAACGTGTGTGTGTGTGTGTGCGTGGGGGCCCAGTGATTGACATGCTCTCACTAGGAGGGCTGTGAGCTGGGCTTTCTGTCTTTCAGTGGGAAAGCCAGTGTGCCTTTGATTCATTTTTTAATATGCCCCTGCAGCTCGAGCACCACGCTGCCTGTTTCTCTGCCTGTTTTCTGCTTTTTCTCTCTCTCTCTTTTCTGCCTCTCCTCATTGAAGTTTTTTTTTCAAAGTCAATACATTAACCACTCCTTTCCTCCTCCTCTTCCTTGTTCCCCGCATCCAAACCAACGTGTATACTCTGTGGTAGCCCGGGAAGTGCTTCGCGCCCCATGTGAGATGTGTTCATTTTCAAACTGAATAGCGAGGTCCTCCATGTCTTGCTCCTGTGTGTTGGAGCTTGTACGCCCCACAGGAGACGCGCGGTATGTAAATGACAAGAGCTCGGTAAAGTATTGGCAGGAGTCGCCGCACAACGGCTTCATTTGCAGGCAAGACGAAGGCGCCGGGCCACATTCGTATTCCTCCATCTCCTCTGAGACAGCAGAGACGGAGGGGGAGGAAGAGGAGGAGGAGGGAGGCAGCCAGCCCGTCGTGTCCCACTCGTCCTACTTCTCCTTTCGTCGCCCTTCCTCCCATCCTTCTGTTTTCTTTTTTTTTTCTCCCCGTGTCTTACGCCTACGCCGGTAGCGTGCTGTCTCTTCCTGCACAAGCTCTGTGCTGTCTTCTCTGCATGTAAACAAATGCCCACATCCAAAGCACTTTATAGGAGCTGTACTATATGTACACGCTGTGCAGCGCGCCGCCTGACGGGCACGTCACGCCAGCTCTGCCTCATCACAGTGACACTGACGTCCCAGCACCTCCCTCAACTACTGTCAATTACAACCCCCCACCCTGCTACGCACTGGAGGCGATGTGGCACCCAGCGTGGCCAGTCACCCACCCCACCCCCCCTGCCTTGCTGGGTGCTGTGTAGTCATATTGCCTTGGCAGAGAGCCCCCCCGCCTCAGCCAGCTACTTCTCCAGGGGGACACTGCGTGATGCTCCAACCTTTGTTTAGGAATTACGTGTTGAAACTGAGCTGAAGCTCTCTTTTTTTACTTTTCTGAAAGCTTTTTATTCTTCCCTGTTCTTGATTCTGTTTACGGGATTTACTTGGATCACTGCGTCAGCCTTGTCCCAAGAGAAATCCTACATACGCTGACCCTGCTTGAAAAGAAGGAAGTGCTGGGTGTGGAGGGCTGTTAGTTGTAAGTTGACTGACCGTGGTGAGAAGCTGTGGCCTATATACTTCTCATCCCTGCAGTTGGTTTTTATGCATTTTGTTCTCGGGTTGTCCGTTCATCCGTTCGTCAGGCCCATTCTCCTCAACACGCTATCTCAGGAACACCTGGAGGGAATTTCTTCAAATTTGGCACACATGTCTAGTTAGACTCACGGATGAACTGATTAGATTTGGTGATCAAAGATGAAGTGATGACATAGATGTAAACTGCAACTTCACTGGTTAGCGGAGGCATACAACCGCGCGGCATATAATTCTAGTTGTTTTGCCACTCCACCTCAGACCAGCAGTAAGGCCTGCATGAGTCACCCACAGGTGCCCACAGTCTTTATGAAATCATGCCCACACAGGCCTTGATGAAAGCTGCCCACTGCCAGAGGCATCCTATTCACTTTGTCATGTTCTGCGAGGGCACACCCCTACCACCATCCACAAAGCTTCAGCTGTGGAACTCTTCAAACACTCCGTGTTCACATCCTTGACTGCTTTGAGCTGTTGTGGTAATGATTCACAAGCCAGAGGACCCGGGACGCCTTCACAGCAGGCACGTCCTGAGCAGTTCATACAAACTCTGGAGTGTTTTCTGTTTTAGTTTGTTTCATTCGGGCCCGATGAGAACAATAACAACTGGTGAACCACAGGACGGCTGGGCTACACTGACGAGAACTGAAGATATTACTCTTGTTCTTCATTTATGTTCGGTCACTCCACACTCTCAACAAAAGATCATTCGACTCATCTTGCGATACCACAGAATGATAGGTACTTTGCACATGAATAGATACAGAGGTGGTAGTAGTTTCTGTACAACATATAATATGGTACCAATCCTAACAACCTAACTGTGGCAACAACAAGACTACAGGAAGCTGCACACAATCACTGCGCCGACTAGTTCCAGCACGTAACTCACTCTAAAACCACAAATTGCTGTTTTTACATTTCTGTTTTTCTTACTTTGGACAGACCCAGTCTAGGTGTGTCCCCCTGGTTCCAGTCTTTACACTAACCTTGGCAAACCTTTTACATGAGTTTGAACCATGAGGGATAATAGTCCCCTATGAGGGACTCACAACTTTGGAAAGTTTTCACGGCACAACCTGATCTCACGGGAAGGCGTGTAAATAGCACAACATTTTAAGGACATTCTGCGTGTCATGATAACACATTTTAGGCTTTTCTCGTGTCATTTCACGTAAAGTTATGTGGTTTCGCACGGATTTGATTGGCCAACGTATAGCAAGGCTGCAAAGTCTTGTCCCTCCATGTTTTCACAACCACTGTACCAATCCAGTGGTGTCATTAAGGAGGCCAGGAGGTTTACCAATTAGTTAATTTCAGTCTGAACAGCCTAAAAGGTTAACTCAAACAAAAACAAAACAAGTTTTGTCTGAGGTCGAGATGTCTGCATTTAGCCCAGTATAACGGAGGTCAACAGCATTTGGTTTACACATCTTTATGAGATGATTGCTAATAATCCAAACACACTGCTGTAAACAGTTTGATGTTTGCTACCAGACAGTGAAGTGTCTGTCTCCACACAGAAGGATGCTATACCAAACGTATAACCATAACCAAGTGGTTGTGTTGACTAAACCTAACTTCCTGTGAAAACAGAAGTTTATTTTGAAAGGACACTATGCATGTAACGAGCATAGAGAGCTTCGGTGCATCGGTGTCCGATCCCAAGGGGCTCTGACCAAGTGGCGGGATTTGACGAGTTGGGAGTGAGAATGTGTTAGGCTCACCTAAAAAAATCAATATCTGTTTAAGTGTACACTATATTTTAAATATTTTCACAGCTTTATCTTGCCGTTAGACAGCCCATCCTGACAGGGAACTGACCTGAAAGTGAAACTTGTCTATGCTCTCTATAAAGCCGGTAGACTCTGTTGACAAAAACAGTGTAGATAAGTTTCACTTTAAGTTCAGTTCCCCATCGTAAAATATTCTAAATATAGTGTACACTTAAACGGATATAACATTTTTTAGGTGAGCCTCTCTTTCAGGTGGCTAAAATAAGTTTTGCTGCTTCCCCCGTCCACAGCACTACATTGCTTTGCTCCTGTACCCAGGGGCAATTTTAGACTCTTTTTAAGGGTTCAAGCACACCTAAATTTCATCCCAGCATGTCTAAAAAATAATTAGCAAACCTACTGAGAACCGTTTGAACGCTGGCGATCCCAGCCGACATTACTGTCTTTAAGAGGCTGTAGCGGGCTCAGTCTAAAAGCTAGAATAAAGCTATTGGTATCATATGAAACTATAAAATGGTTAAATGCCTGAATTTTGTGTTTTCCTTTCCATAAATAAAGACATTTCCACCATAACTTGATACAGAAAAGGCAGAAATTGCTGCATAAAAATTCACCAGACAGCAGGAAAGAAGATGTTTGATGCTCAAAATTTGCCCCTCTAAAGGTCTGATCCTAGAATCGCCGCTGTCTGTGGGGCGAACTGGGGGCATCATCCACTGTACGTAATACACCGACTATGGATAAGTACCTCATGCAACCCTGCATAAAAACACATGAACTATTTAACCTGTAAGAACCCTGATTCAAAGAAGACTTTGTGGCAATATTTTCGCACAGGCACTGAGGGTTTTTTTCTTTCTTGCTTGCTTTATTTTGAAGGGGGGGATTCAGACGACCGAATCACGAAATTAGTGAAGCATTTTCATTTGACCTTGTGAGCACACTGCCAATGCCACCCATGAGCAAATATGTGAGTCACTTTCATGAAGCGTGCTTTCAGTGGCCGGCCAAGAGTTGGTCCCTCCATGTTAAACTGACAGCTGGGTGTCAGGCTGCTCGGCTCAGTTCACCTGGAGGAGTTTGCCTGCAGTGCTGCATGAAAGGAAGACACACCACAGGTCTGCGGACTGGATGTAAGTCTGACGAAAGGACAATGTGTCTAAAATCAGATATGATTTTTTAAAGTCTGAAAACAGAGCCATGAGGAGGTGCAGAAGTCTAGTTTTCTCTCAGAACACTTGAATTACAATATGCTGAAAGGTTATCATGAATTCTTTGCCAAATAATGCCCAAAACATTCTGCCTACTGCAGGTTTAACATGCAGGAGACGAACAGAGGTCTCCTGGATGACAGCCTTGTGTTGTTGGACCCATCAACCTCTCCTCCCGGCCAACCAGCTTGTGTCTTTTTGCTGTTTAAACGACATCAACCCACTTCGGGCGCACTTTCTCTGAGTGTTTACTATTGCTGTGGATGAATTTACATTGTAGTTAACTGGACGCCTGGTGTGTTTCATAAAGGCTGCAATGGTATCGCACGCAGACGGCCGCGACAAAGCCTCGGTATTTGGCGCCCTGGGAATGAGAACGGGCTGGTAATACACAGCAACAGCCAGTGATCCCATATTAATCAGGACTCTAGTTGTTCTCAGTGTAGAATTTAACTGTAGGACAAACAAGCAAAGACTGTAGGCCTGTTAGAATTCAGAGCATTTACATATCACGTCCATCCATCCATCCATCCCTGCTGCAGTTGTCATGCTGGAGCATCTTCGGTTCTGGATCCAGAGTGATTTATCCTTGGCTGGGGAAGCCCAGCTTATTGGCCATCTCTCAGTGACATCCTGGCGGCTCATCACAGTGACATCCTGCAGGGCTGACGGCGATGGCAGCTGATGTGATGTGCGGAGCTGCCGGATTGACAGGCAGAGTGCCTGAGATGCTGATCATTTTTGTCAAGCTGAGACAGTAAAATGCTGCAGCCACCCATAAATATTGAACCTGCCT
>CAKAKR010033946.1:0-12142 GCA_916700685.1 Adelosebastes latens
CCGTTCTCCGACACGCTGGTGAAACTGCGGTAACATGAGCCACAGAGTGCTAAACCGTGGTAGCGCCAGCCGCCGTCTGACTTCTGTTTGTCCTAAAGTAGTGTTTATTATGGTAAGGATGGCCCCTGAGCGAGGCTAACGGAGTTACCACGGTTTTGGCACCTTTCTACGGTCTGTTTTCAGACATTTTTCTGACTTTTTTCGTATTTTTTTTGGATAAGTGTCAGACTTTTCTTCTGCCTTTCTTCTGCGTTTTTTTGGACATTTTTTGAACATTTGTCTGACTTTTCTTTGAACATAGCTTAACTAAACTAGCTTTTTTTGAGCTGTCAGCAGCATGTTATGGTCTTCATCAGTGAACAATTTTTAATTTCAGTTTCTATTGCTTCAAAAACGTAAAATTAATATTAATGAATTACTAATAGATTATTTGAGTTTGCTTGAAATCCTTAATTTAAACAACGGAAGTTTGTTTAAGCAATACGATGATATCGTCTCAATTACAATGAGATGAACATTGAAAATTGAACTTGCTCATTGTGAACATGACGTTTTTATTTTATTTTTGTAATGCAGTGCAGCTGTTTCAGAGTCAGCTGTGTGTGTGATAGTCGGCCAAACTAAATGTAGATTGAGACAAAAGCTCTGAGTTATTCGCCTTCAGTGACTAAAATTCAACACACAGCAGCAGCTTCACAGTGAACGCCTTCCACTGGTGTCATGTTCACCCTTATTTTGTGGCCGTCACTGATGAAATAGGGGTGGAATGAACTTCAGTGTAGCTTCAGACCAAACATGAAAACACAGCACATTATATTGTTGCTCAAAACATGTTGCCAAAATATAAGCAAACCCTCATCGTCTCAGTTAAGCATGCTTAATTGACATGCAGGCAAAAAGAACTTAGTGGAAGATTTTGTATCCAGATAGAAGTTTTAAAATGTTTATAATCCCAGAAGTGCTGTAAAAGCTGAGTCCAAATATTGAATTTAGAGTCAGTGGATGGACAGAGCCAGACAGCATTACGTCACCTCCATGATTGACAGGCCCCAGGGACCAATGGGGCGAGACTGTAACAGCATGTCTCATCTGAGTCAACTTTCTAATTAGGTCTGCTTGAGTTTATGGCTGCATGTTAAAGTGGTTTTATTGCCCAGCTGGACTCACCAAAGCCCTAATCTAGTAGACAGAGAAACATATATACTACGCAAATCCACTGCTCGGTGTGTACAGACAATGAAACATGTTTAAAATATCAAACTTTTGCAAGAAAAGTGTTGGATCAGGAGGTAGTTTAGAGCACTAAAGGGCACCGTGGGTGTACAGCTGCTTTATTGTTGTTGTTTTATTATTGGTGCAAAGGACAGTACAAAAAAACAGGGACACAATACATAATATGTACTCAATACATAGGAAGAGACAGAAAACAGGAACAAAGATGAAACAAGACAGACAAAACAAAGCATAACAAACAAAACAAAAATAACTACTTGTTTGTTTTGCTTCTCCTGTGACCTTAAAGATACTGGACAAGTTTTCTAACTATTTATTAGCTGCGTAACTCAGTAACTCACTCCACCGGTTTTTAACTGAAACATTTGCTGGTAGATGTGATTATAACTAACTTATCAAAGGGTCTGTTCAACCAAATTACAAAAAAAGAACGAAAAGAAGCATCATTTTAATGTTGTTAAGCACTACCAATAACCTTTATTTATGTTTTCATTGCTGTTTTCTATTGGTCCAGCACTGGCCTTCAATGGTTTTAGATGTACGTGATCACTTTACATTTTTTAAGCACCACCAAGAAATCTTCATCAAATAAAACTTACTTAGTACTTTAGTACTTACTTAGACAGGGCAGATGTCTAAGGAGGACGGAACCTGCCAAAATCATTAATAAATAAATAAATGACTCAATAAATAAATAAATGTAGCAAAAATAATATTAAAAATAAATGTAGCTATTAAATACTTGATAAAATGTGACATGAATTGTTATTTTTATTTATTTATCTTTGTATTAACCCCCTTATTTATTTACTCTTCTGTTTAATTTTCCCTTTTATTTATGCATTTATTTTTATTCATTTTAAAATGTACTTATTTATTTTTGCATTTATTTATTTATTTATGCAAATGAGGCGACTGTCAGTCAACACTCAATAAATAAATAGAAAATAAATGCAAAAATAAATAAATACATTTAAAAATGTATAATAAAAAAATAAATAAGACAAGTAAACTAAAGTAACAACGAGTAAATAAATAAGGGAATTAATACAAAGATAAATAAATAAAGAAGCAAATTAAAACAGAAATGTCAATTCAAGTCACATTTTATCAATTAGTTAATGGCTACATTTCTTTTTCAATATTATTTTTGCTACATTTAATGACATATTTATTTATTTATCGAGTCATTTATTTAGTTATTCATTTATTTTTGATTTTGGCAGCTTCCGTCCTCCATAGCCGTCTGTCAGCTCAGTGAACATTGACCTGTATCCTCCTCACTCCCACTGATTCAAACAGAAACCAAACTTGAAACTAAGATGCTAAAGTACAAATCAGATCCACCTTTCAGCCTGGTTACCATTCATGTCGATAGTAATGCAGGGTAGCAGTCTATTCACCTCATAAATAAAGATACTCAAGTATAAATAGTGTGTAGGGCCTCTGCTGCCCCCAACTGGACTCCAGCAGCACTGAGACCAGTGATACCACCACCAGGCCTGTGCAGAGGCTGCTGGACTAAATAATAATGGTTCCACTTGTTCTGCAGGTCCTGGACTGTCTGAGGTGAGATACTGGAGCTGAAACGTTGAATATCTTATCTCAAACTATATTGGATTTCATCCAACTAACATGGTGATGTTCTGCAGGTAATGTTCAGCACGTTTACCATCTTTACTGTGTTAGCATGCGAACAATTGCTAATAACACAAAACATGAATGTCTGTACAGAACTTTGTGCCAGTCCATCCAGTAGATGTTGAGTTATTTCAGTCTGGACCGAAGTGGTGGAGTTCACCAGTTTGGTCCGGACTGACCGACAGATCGGCCATCCCTAGAGCCGGACTGTTAGCGGGGCTAAAAATTGAGGAGGGCGCTAATAGCTTACTCACCACCAAGAGGTTGGATTTAGCAGCAGGGCCATTTGAGGTCATTTAAACACATCTACACATGGATAAGACTGTAACAGCTAGATGTGCCTCATGACTGACTGTTATTTCCTCCCATCGAACCCAAAGTAAAACAGTGGAGCTGCAGAAGAACAGTAACATGTTATGGAGGACGGAACCTTCCAAAATAAAAAATAAATAAATAAATAAATGACTCGATAAATAATATTAAAAATAAATGTAGCCATTAATTAATTGATGAAATGTTACATAAATGGTTATTTCTTTTTAATTTTCTTTTTTTCTTATTTATTTACTTTTCTGTTTAATTTTCCATTTTATTTATGCATGCATTTATTTGTATTATTTTTTAAAATTTATTTCTTAATTTATTTTTTATTTATTTATTATTTATTTTTGCACTTACTTTTTATTTATTTTGTATTTATTTTTAAATGTATTTATTTATTTATGCACGATTTTCACTTTGCATTTCACCCCTTATTTATTTCCCCAAATTTATTTATTTCTGTATTCTTTTCTTTATACATCTCTTTTTACATTTCTTTTTACATTTCTGCCTCAATATGCAAATGAGGTGGCTGTCACTCAACACTTAATAAATTAATAAAAACAAAAATGATTATATCTAAAATAAATGCAAAATTACATAAATACATTTAAAAATGTATAAAAAATAAATACACAAATAAATAAATGGAAAATTATGTGAAAAAGAAATTGCGATACATAGGGGGAATCAATTTTTTTCCCACCACTAATTTTTGGTGTACTTTGGTGCGTCGTCTGTCCTGCACTGTAAAACAAACTGGCTGCAGGTGTTCAACACATACTATCTGTTTACTGAACATCTCCTCATACATCATTTTTACTGTGTTAAAAGCCAGATGGACAGACAGAGCTCCTCTGTTAGTCTGTGTTGTCTTGGCACAGACAGCAGGCTGAGACTGATAGTGGAGCTGGCAGTGAGTCAGTTTACCGTCTAAAAAAGGCTGAGTCACCATAACGGACACCCAGGTGTGGTCATTCTTTGTCTCTTTATGAAGACTGAAGTGGGTGAATCATTGGGTTCAGGACTTTCAGCTCTTTCTCTACTCGTCTGACTCTCTTTGGGAATGAGTCGATCCATTTATCATTGTCTTCTTGTGTTAAAAGAAGGGGCTGTGCTGGGGGGAGGCCATTTAGAGTAATAGATCTCTGAGTTTTGAGGCTTATCCGACGCCAAAACACTGCACAGCTGTTTATAACACCATGACACAGGATTTTAAAAAACATCTATCATTTTATCCTCCACCTTGATGATCAGCAGTAGAACTATGGTTCTACCAGGCTCTCATATTTGATCGCAACCCCCTAAAAATGCCGTACATATACTAATAAATGGTACATTTTGGTACATGGTACATTTTAGAGGAAACATAATTGCTGTCCAGATTATTTTGACTAGTAGCTAAAAGCTGCTGAGCTGAGGTCATAAGGAGTAGGCCAGGGTGGAGAATGGACGCTGCCAAAATAAAAAATAAATAAATAAATGACTCGATAAATAAATAAATATGTAATTGATATTTCTGTTTATATTTGCTTATTTATTTATTTATCTTTGTATTAATTGCCTTATTTATTTACTCTTCTGTTTAATTTTCTCTTTTATTTATTTATGTATTTATTTATTTATTTTTAATGTATTTATTTTTACATTATTTTTTTATTTATTCTTTTTTATTTTTTATGCATTATTGATTTATTTATTTATTCATTTATTTATTCATTTATTTCTGCACAATTTTCCCTTTGCATTTCACCTCTTATTTATTTCCCCAAACTGATATATTTCTTTATTCTTTTCTTTACACATTTCTTTTTCTTTTTTTTCTTCATGCATTTCTGCCTCATTATGCAAATGAGGGGGCTGTTACGCAACACTCAATAAATAAAAAATAAATAAATGCAAAAATAAATGAATACATTTAAAAATTATTAGAAATAAATACATAAATAAATAAAAAGGAAAATTAAACAAGAGTAAATAATTAAGGGAAGTAATACAAAGATAAATAAATAAAGAAGCAAATTAAAAGAGAAATATCTATTTATGTCACATTTAATCAATCAATTAATTAATGGCTATATTTATTTTTAATATTAATTTTTGCTGCATTTAATGATATATTTATTTATTTATTTATGAGTCATTTATTTTGTCATTCTATAACAATTCTTTCAGTGTCATTTTTCATCAAAGTGTTTGCACGCATATGTGCACGTTTATCTTCCTCCTCCTCAGTGTGTGTTTTTCACACTGTGTCAAAATGGTTTCATCCTGTGCTTGTTGTTTCACTGCTTCATCTTTTCCTTTAATTCCTGTACTTTCCGCATCTCAATCCTTGTCCAAATCCCTCACGTTGTCTTTTTTTCCCACTTATCCTTCTGCTTCTCTCCTTCTTTTTTCAATTCAATTCAATTTGACATGCATCATTAGTGAGCGAGACGAACGCAGAATTGCCAAAACAAACATAGCTTTTTTTTGTAACTCTCTCCCTGTGTCTGTCTCTCGGCCCAGGTGTGTGCTAGTCTGTGTCTAATGCCTGGATTCGTGGTAATAGCCGTCAGAGTCTTAGGTGGTGGCCAATCCCGTTGCAGGTGGGATTAAACAGGGATTAAGCATGTTTCTCCGTGAAAGCAGACAGACAGACTAGCACTAATCTGACTTTAGCCCTGCACCGAAAAATGGCAGGCTTGAGCAATCCCACTCTTCCGTGACTTTGTGTTCTGTATGTGTGTTCGTGGGTGTGTTTCTACCTTGATGGGAACCAAATGACCTCTGAAGTGCAGAACGGGTTCATTACACCATCAGTCTTCATCACCAGCTGACGCTCAAATGATGGCTTCTAATAAACCGTTTTTAAAACTGTCCCTGTGGAAAACTACATCACATCAAATAAGACAATGTAACTTTGGCAAAGAGATAAAACGTGTTCACTGCAATTCATTAAATATCACCAGCAAGTTTCAGCTCTCTTCAAGATAATTGAATTGCACTTTTAATGATTTTAGACAATAAGAAACTTTCCTCACTGGGAAAAGAACATCACTTGTCATTTAAATGCGGAATATGTATGTTTATTAGGGGTGGGGGAAAAAAATGTATTCACCTATGTATCGCGATTTGTTTTGTTTATTTTACGATTTTGAAATAGTTTTCTTTTAATGCCAGAATCGATATATTTGATGTTGCCGCTTTTATTGTTGTAGTCAGAGTAACGTGACGTCATATTCGTTCCGTATCCTTCAATCAAAACAAACCGCAGCAACGGCTGAGCGAGGGACGGCTGAACGAGGGACGAGGGACTGCTGAGCGATGGACGGCTGAGCGAGGGACGGCTGAGCGAGGGACGGCTGAGCAAGGACGACGCTGCCTGTGGCCCGCTGCAGCGGGGCAGCCTTCGGGCTCGCTGTCAGCTGTTCGGGCTGACCCAGGGCGGGACTATGGTGGCGGGCGGCGGCCCAATATGCTGCTGCACTCCGCTCACCTGAGACTGGATGCGGGTGTGGGCAACGGACAGCTGTACGGGCCGTTTACAGACAGGCTGCTAGTGACACATTACAAACATGAGGTTCATTCCCACCCTGAGGCTGCACTGATCTTGTAAGCCATTGTTTTACTGCTTAATTTTTTACGTTTTACATTAGAAAGTAGAGAGATAAGCAGCCAACTAGTGTAGCAATTCTAATAATTTTATTTATATAGCACATGTCAAACTTAAGCGCAAAGTGCTTTCCAGATTAAAAGATTTGCAGAATAAAAATTAAACAATCTGAATCCCATGTATTCCCCCCTATATGACACATAAATTAGGAACATGAGAGCAGATATATCAAGGAGCACTGAGACCATATATGTATACATAAAGTGGAGGTGTGAGTGCAAAATAAGAGAAATAACTAAATAAAATAACATGACGCTGCATGGGTTGCGTTTCCTCCTGTCCTCCCCAATTTTTTGAGTCACCAGCCGCCACTGATATCTACACAGGGAGCGGGTCCTCTTCACAGAGCCTCCATCTTTCTACAGCAGCCCAGAACGGACAAACCAAACACTGGCTCTAAAGAGAGACACATTTGCGTTTACACGTCGGCCGCCGTAGTTCTCCGACACGCTTGGCACACAGGAGAAGTTTCAGCTGGTTGTAATCTGCACACTGCACCTTTAATAATCGATAGAAACGATGGAAAAAATATACAAAAAGAAGAAGTGATATAAGTGGAGTTCCTGAGAAAACTCTCTGATAAAAGCTTGACATTTGACTAAAATCTGTGCTTCAGGATATTACACGCAGGTTTACGGCTGGCTGCACACACACACACACACACACACAGTGTAACCCTCTGGTCTCACTGCAGCAGCTGTGTGAGGTAATGTCTGTCTGTCTCTGTCTGTTTCTGTGCAACACCCTGCAAGAATAACAAATCCACCTCTCTCTCTCTCATCCTCTTCTATCTCATTATCTCACCCTCTGTCTGTCTTTCTGTCTGCCCCTACCTTTACCTCCCTCTCTCTCTCTACTCATGTTTTCCTCGCTCGCCCACCCCCTTCCTCCCCCGCTGCTGTTTGAGGCTAGACGCAGCAGACTATTACAAATGTCCTCTGTCGAGAAGAGATTGTGTCGTAAACAAAGAGAGGATGAGGGAAACGGGGAGGGAGGCTGGAGAGGAATCACATGGAAGAGAACTAAAGAATAATCAAACTTACCATTTTCATATTAACCATATTCATTCACCTTTTTAACCTGAATAGTGAGTGTTGTTCAGAGACGCTCATGTGATCCGAGACGAGTCTAAAGCTGGGCATACACTGTACCGTTTTAGAAACGTTGTTGTGTACTTTCTACTCCTACTGTACGAGTAGATCGTTGGCGATGTAAAGCCAAGGTTCACGATTTATGTGCTCACACTGTACGGTCCGATTATCAGCCACGACCTGAGTGACCACACTGTACGGTCCGATTATCAGCCACGACCTGAGTGACCACACTGTACTGTCCAATCATCAGCCACGACCTGAGTGACCACACTGTACGGTCCGATTATCAGTGACGACCTGAGTCCTCACACTGTACGGTCCAATTATCAGCCACGACCTGAGTGATAACACTGTGCGGTCCGATCTTCAGCCACGACCTGAGTGACCTCACTGTACGGTCCGATCATCAGCAACGACCTGAGTGACCACACTGTATGGTCCGATTATCAGCCACGACCTGGTGATCACACTGTTCGGTCCGATCATCAGCCACGACCTGAGTGACCACACTGTATGGTCCGATTATCAGCCACGACCTGAGTGATCACACTGTGTGGTCCGATCTTCAGCCACGACCTGAGTGATCACACTGTACGGTCCGATCATCAGCCACGACCTGGTGATCACACTGTGCGGTCCGATCTTCAGCCACGACCTGGTGATCTCACTGTGCGGTCCGATCTTCAGCCATGACCTGAATGATCACACTGTACGGTCCGTTCGACAGCCACGACCTGAGTGATCACACTGTGCGGTCCGATCTTCAGCCATGACCTGAATGATCACACCGTACGGTCCGTTCGACAGCCACGACCTGAGTGATCACACTGTGCGGTCCGATCTTCAGCCACGACCTGAATGATCACACTGTACAGTCCGATCGACAGCCACGACCTGAGTGATCACACTGTAGGGTCCGATCATCAGCCACGACATGAGTGATCACACTGTACGGTCCGATCTTCAGCCACGACCTGAGTGATCACACTGTACGGTCCGATCATCAGCCACGACATGAGTGATCACACTGTGCGGTCCGATCTTCAGCCACGACCTGAATGATCACACTGTACAGTCCGATCGACAGCCACGACCTGAGTGATCACACTGTACAGTCCGATCATCAGCAACGACATGAGTGATCACACTGTGCGGTCCGATCTTCAGCCACGACCTGAGTGATCACACTGTCCGGTCCCGTCGGCCCCTGAGGGCCGTTCTGGCTGTCAAGTCTTGAATCTCTTAATACAGGGGTTCTCAACCTTTTGTAACTCGAGGCACACTTCCGATTGTTAAAAAATGTCCACCTTCCCAAATAAATGACAAACTGGGCTATAAATATGTGTTATGCCACCGTCAGGTGTAATGACCCACATAGATATTCAGCTTACCCTCACTCATCACTGCCTGGCATTATGAGTCCAACGTATTCAGGGTCGTATTTCCTCACCACACACTTTTACTGGTTTCAAAAATGCTTGATTTTGTGTCACTGCATCTGTAACATACATGTCTGTGAAGGGGAGACTCGTGGGTACCCATAGAACCCATTTTCATTCACATATCTGGAGGTCAGAGGTCAAGGGATCCCTTTGAAAATGGCCATGACAGTTTTTTCTCACCAAAATTTAGCGTAATTTTGGAGCGTTATTTAGCCTCCTTCCCGACAAGCTAGCATGACATGGTTGGTACCAATGGATTCATCAGGTTTTGTGATATGATGCCAGTATCTTCACTCTAGCTTTAAAAGTGAGCCCGCTACAACCTCTGAAATACAGAATAGAGGTTAATTTAACCATTTGGCAGCACCTTTGTAGCCCACAAGGTGGCTCTCTCAGGCCCACCAGTGGTTGAGAATAGCTGTCCTGAATACAACCATTATTCTCACAAACAATACTGTGACAAGTTGGGCAACATAGATCAATAAAAATCATGAATTAATCAATACCTGAGTTTTACTAAAAAAGCACTTTATTGATCAAGCATGTTTTCTCTATTTCAGAATGGAATGATATGAAAGATCTTAAGTTTGATAGTCCGTCTCCTTTGGAGATGAAAAAATTGAAGGCAAAAAATAATAAAAGCAGAATTTTTTTTTAAAAACTCAAAATGTGCTGAAAGTGATATATATATATATATAAAAATAAAATATTTATATATAGTATATATATATATATATATATATATATACTGTATATAAATACAATATTTATATATATAAAATATTTATATATATATATATATATACAATATTTATATGTATATAAATAAAATATTTATATATATATATGGAGATGGAGGAGGAGGTGGAGGGAGGCTCAGGTTTTTCACATCAATGTTACACAGCTGCTGCGCTCTGCAGACATTCTGTGGTGCATGGAACATCTGTGCATAGAATGTCATGATGTCATGATGTGACATCACAAGCAAGGCTTATTGAAAGGCAGGCTGCACCTGCTGCCTTTAATCATGACGTCACAAAGCCAAATTCCGAATGATGTCACAAAGCCATCAAAGCCATCGGTTCAGAGAAATCTTACCTATAGGTGCATAAAGGGGTTTACTGAGGCACTAGAGCAGAAGATTACTGAGACGGCAGCAATACCTAACAAACTTGGCAAAGAGGGATAATGGAGCAAGTTTCCGAACACGTCAGAGCTCAGAACAGATATGACAGAGAGATGGCAGCAACACGTCCCGTCAATGTGGCAAAGGGGTTACTGAGTGCTCCCATCAACGTGGCAAAGGGGTTACTGAGTGCTCCCATCAACGTGGTAAAGGGGTTACTGAATCCTCCCTTGAAGAGACCTCGAGCGCACTCAGATAACGTGAGCAGAGAACGCCAGATGACCGCTCACTCGCAGACAGCTGGCCGCAGGAAATCGGTATGGACAGACCACAGAAACAGGAGATTTATCCCAACCTCGCCTGAATCTCTGACAGAGCAACGACCTGCAGATATCGTGATCACAGGACGCCGGGTGACCGCTCACTCGCAGACAGCTGGCCGCAGGAAATCGGTATGGCCAGACCAAAGCAACAGGAGATCTGCCCTAACCTCGCCTGAATCTCTGACAGAGCAACGACCTGCAGATATCGTGATCACAGGACGCCGGGTGACCGCTTGCTCGCAGACAGCTCCCCGCAGGATATCTCAACCGACAGACCACAGAAACACTACCCTGACCTCGCCCGAATCTCTGACAGAGCAAAGACCTGCAGAGATGGCAGGTCTGCAGCCAACCACTCAGGGTCAAGCTCAGAAGGTCAACCGCAAAAAGAGCTCGTTGAAGACTAGACCTGAGGATCAGAAACATGAGAACCTCTCAGAGGCTCCAGCTGCTGAGGATCAGACTTCAAGTTGGCAGACCATCGGTGTTGGCATTCTACACAATGTAGCTTGGTGTGCTGGCATCGCCATCGTGGGAATAGTGGTCTTTAGGTACTTAAATAAATGTATAGTGTCACCTCGTGCGATGTGAGGTGTAGCACCGTCACCTCGTGCGATATGAGGTGTAGCACCGTCACTACCGTCACCTCATGCGATATGAGGTGTAGCACTGTCGTCACCTCGTGCGACATGAGGTGTAGCACTGTCGCCAGCTTGTGCGATATGAGGTGTAGCACTGTCGTCACCTCATGCGATATGAGGTGTAGCACTGTCGTCACCTCATGCAATATGAGGTGTAGCACCGTCACCTCATGCGATATAAGGTGTAGCACCATCACCTCATGCGATTTGAGGTGTATAACCGTCACCTCGTGCGATATGAGGTGTATAACCGTCACCTCGTGCGATATGAGGTATAGCACCGTCCCCTCGTGCGATATGAGGTGTATAACCGTCACCTCGTGCGATATGAGTTATAGCACCGTCACCTCGTGCGATATGAGGTGTAGCACCGTCACCACCGTCACCTCATGCGATATGAGGTGTAGCACTGTCGTCACCTCGTGCGATATGAGGTGTAGCACTGTCGCCAGCTTGTGCGATATGAGGTGTAGCACCGTCCCCTCGTGCGATATGAGGTGTATAACCGTCACCTTGTGCGATATGAGGTGTATAACCGTCACCTCGTGCGAAATGAGGTGTAGCGCCGTCACCTCGTGCGATATGAGGTGTATAACCGTCACCTCGTGCGATATGAGGTGTAGCGCCGTCACCTCGTGCGATATGAGGTGTATAACCGTCACC
>CAKAKR010033947.1:0-45393 GCA_916700685.1 Adelosebastes latens
TGACCGTTTTATAAAAATAACTTTTTTAATCATATTTGCTCCAATTCTACCCACTGAAGCTTTTAATGTTAACTGTTTAAACAGATGTTACAAAGTAACAAATGAATAAACAACTTTAAAATTCCAAAAACAGAAAAACTAGAGTTTGAGAAAGTCTGACATGAAGACGAAAAATAAGAGAGAACACTATAGGTGAAGCAAGCAAGGAGGGAGGAACTGAGGATTTGAGAATTATAGCTTCAATTTCCTGGGGATGCGTGGGTGACAGTAACGGTGGGATCAGCCAGCGCTCTTCCCAAAGTAATGGGATTTATGTGCAGCACAGCGGTTTACAACCAGGTAACAAATGCCTCTCTCCGCCACGCTCACACTTTCTCACTCCCTCTCTCGCCTCTTCCCTCTGTCAGTTTGTCACCTCTGTATCTTTAATATCGGCCTTTTTACCTTCCCTTGTCTCTATACCTGGCTCTCATTCTCTCTGCATTTCTTCTTCACTGCATTCTCTCTATGGGTCACTTCTCCCTCACTGCCATGCTGTGTTGCCTGTTTCAGATTTGCAGGATTGAATTAATCTATGAGGTAAAGGGAGATGGGTTATTGGGGGGAATAAAAGCTTAAGGGTTTAGATAGAGATGTGTGCTGACAAGTGTTGTATGTATTGTGTTGGGTGTCTCCTTTACGTCAGTCAAAAATGTGGTGAGGCGGCCGACTAACAGCCAAAAGTTTTCTGTTGATCCCCGGTGCCAACAGGAGGAAATGTTCCAGGTGTGATTCGGAAAATGGAGGATTGGTGGTTATTACCTCTATACACACAAAATACCCTGAAGCAAGGAGAGGAGAGAAACCCCAAAGTATTTTTTAAGTGCACTGCACTCCGCCCAACCCGATGCTCTGACCTTGAGGAATTAGTAATGTAAACTAATGTAGTTTATGTTCACTGGAAAATTGCTCTAAAATTTAATTGCATCATGAAATAAAATCGGGCTGTCGTGTTAACGCAAAATTGTTTTAACGCCACTAATTTCTTTAACACATTAATGCAATCAATGTTCATTGATGTGCTCACTCGTATAATTAAAGCAATGTGTTTTAAAACTGGAAAGGTCAAATGAAGAGGGCACAAAACTGAACTTCTGAGATTCTTAAAGCCCCTTCCAGTAACTTCACAAAGAAATGGTCAAAGCAGCCTTACAACTAATTTGATTCTGGCCGGTGGTGTGGCTGTATATCCCCACCCTGATCCCCCGACTGGACTGGATTTGAGACTAGTGGAGAAATGTCCAGGTGGAGACGTTTAGGGACTGAACAATGTAATAGTTCCTGTCTGTGGGAGGCCTTTACCTTCATCCATACAGCTCAGACACACATCTGTTGATCATATAACTATTAGGGCTGTCAAAGTTAATGCAATTCTCATTTCTTTAATGCAACTTGCAATTTTTAGGTTGTAGCAGGCTCAGTTTTAAAGCTAGAGTGAAGATGAAACTAGAAAATCTAAGGAATCCATTGGTACCAATGTACCATGTACCATACAAGATACCATGTCATACTAGCTTGTCAGGAAGGAGGCTAAATAACGCTCCAAGCTTATGCTAAATTTTGGCAAGAAAAAACTGGCATGTCCATTTTCAAAGGGGTCCCTTGACCTCTGACCTCAAGATATGTGAATGAAAATGGGTTTTATGGGTACCCACGAGTCTCCCCTTTACAGACATGCCCATCACAGGCAGTTTGGGGCAAGTCATAGTCAAGTCAGCACACTGACAGCTGTTATTGCCTGTTGGACTTGAGTTTGCCATGTTATGATTTGAGCATATTTGTTATGCTAAATACAGTACCTGCGTCTGGACAATATTTGTCATTGTTTTGTGTTGTTAATTGATTTCCAGTAATAAATATATACATACATTTGCATTAAACAAGCATATTTGCCCACTCCCATGTTGATAAGAGTATTAAATACTTGACAAATCTCCCTTTAAGGTACATTTTGAACAGATTAAAAATGTGTGATTAATTTGCGATTACGGACAATATGACTACGGACAATCATGCAATTAATCACGATTAAATATTTTAATCAATAGACAGCCCTAATCACTATATAAATTTATGTTTGTATGGAAATAAAAAAATCTGAAATAGAAACAAAGAGTGTATTGTAACAAGTAAACAAACAACAGCTTTAAATAAAATAAACGCTTTTAGATTATGTCTTTTTTCTTGTCCCTCTCATTTCACTA
Organism: Adelosebastes latens; assembly: GCA_916700685.1. Classification (NCBI taxonomy): domain Eukaryota; kingdom Metazoa; phylum Chordata; class Actinopteri; order Perciformes; family Sebastidae; genus Adelosebastes; species Adelosebastes latens. The sequence continues at coordinate 2,244 of CAKAKR010033947.1, forward strand.
TTATTTTCCTGATTCTCTTCCACATGACCACCCTCTTACGTAGATTACAGCCTCACATAAAACCGACTGTACAGACGTCCTACCACACCGGTTTTACAGTACTAAGGGTTATTGCAGATTGCCCATCGATCCTCAACTTTTCAGGGGGGAATCATACGCAATAGGATTTGCCACCTATTGATCTCATCATATATATTACACACTTGTACGGCTGTCATATTATTGTGTGAAGGTATATTGTGGTAGGAGTTACAGTAATCAATAAAAGACTGAATCAACTCTCCCTTCGTGCAGATTTACAGTTCGCTCAGAGGTTGTCAACAGCTTTAAATCACGGTGTGTGTGTGTGTGTTTGTTTCGTCCAACAGTCCTGCCACCAACATTATTCAGGAAAGGAAATTTTTGTATCACTGTTTAACTCTTTTGTGATTCTGTATTTTATTCCATTTAAGTCAACAGAACAGGATAAACAAATCTTCAGTGTTTCCAAATTATCACCTTAATTGACACATAGAGCTGCATGATGAAGAGTTTTACAAGTTCATCAAAGGCACAGCTCTTAGAAACTGTCAGAAAGTATATATATAAATATAAAAAATGTTGTCTAAGCCTGACAATTATTAATTAATGTGACGGTTTAGACACCGTCTAAAAAGCCAATTTTACGTTTCTCCTTTTTTTTCTTCTTTTTTTTACGTGGAGCAGCTCTTTCATTGCACTATTTCACTACAGTGATTATACAAATGCGTTTATTGTCCAGACACCTGGCTGTTTTGTGATTAGGGCTGTAACGGTATGAGATTTTTAGGGTACAATAACCCTCTCAGAAAATATCACTGTTTCACGGTATTACACTATTCTTCTTATTATTATTAGTAATAGTATTAGTAGTATTTCTATCAGTCGCAGTGACCCTTAAAGGAAAGAGAATAGAATTATAATGAACAGAATTATAAACCTGATAAAAAAAGGTGTGTAACTATGTAAGGAATAATGTACAGCGAGCTGGTCATTGTTGTGAAATAATGAGGGGTCTCTCATCGCCCTGAAGGGGTTTATTTCACAACATTGACCAGCTCGCTGTATATTATCCCACTTATTACACAGCTACTTACTTAAGAAATCAATAATTTGACACAAAAATAGTCCTCCAGAATCCAACATCAGAACTGCGTCCATAGCAGCGGTCTGCTATAAAGAAATAACAGACCGTAGAACGCTGTGATTGACCAATCAGAATCAGGTATTCAACAAAGCCGTGCAATAAAATATGATATTTAACTGAAGCATGTTAGTGTACATGTTAGCAGCACTATAGCATGTAATTAACTTCTAAATGAAAAAATAACATCAGCTGTGAGCTTTTAAATGAATGTCCTATGATTATTAACAATTAAAATATACTGTTGGTGCGTGACAGCGCAGTCAGACTGCTCCTGTCTGTATCTTTAACTCACACACTCACTTAGTCAGTTTTTTTCAGTACCGTAGATCAGCAAATGTACACGGCATGATAACCGTCAACTTTAATACCACGGTATACCGTTACAACCCTATTAGTGATTTTAATATAATACATAGAACTCCACAGGAATCCACTACTTGAGCACATGTAGGGCCAGATTAATATTTTACTTTATGGTACAAATATTTAGCTTCAAATGAACTTGGTAAAATAAATGATTGCTCTCTTCTTTCTATCTGTTCTGTTGTAATATTGTCATATTAGCTACTTTGAAAATAAGCAGGCCACTACTGTATGTGCAGTGGTGGTATTCAGGCTTTAGCTAAGGGTGAAAGGGGAAAATGATTTACGTGTTGATGGCTGATGTGATGTGACGATATAAAGAACAAAAACTTTGAAATATACAGCAGTAGTTTGTGAGGCATGACATTGCAACTGATTGGTTTATTTGTGACTTTTTAATATTTATTTCCTGCTCATTTTAAACAAACAATATGTGACAAAATCCAAAGTCCCCATTCAGTTATGGTGGAAGTCAATCTAATGCAATCTCCTGTTGTGCTCCATCCCGCCACACGCCCAGGCCTTGTTCCATTACCCCCTCCACCCCTGCACTACACCACTTTAAATAACATGACAAGCTGCGGAGCATTGGCCCCGTGTTCTTTTTACGAGAGGCAGGGGAAGAGGATTTGGCCGCTGTCAGCAGTTAGTGGAGGGCAGAAGCCCCGTACTCAAATCCCAGCCCGGAATTATGATATAAAAATCAATCAATCCCCGTGTCCCAGCGCGGTGAATCGGTGGCGATGGCGTGACCTAGTTGGATGAATCTAATCTAAGCAGTGACTGACGCCACAAGGACAAAAGGGAGCTCAGCGGGGAATAACAAAATACGCTCATTAGATAAATATTATAGAGGATAAAAAACAAAGCAGCAACTCCCTGTTTGTTTTCCTCTTTGACAATCACTCTATCTCATATGTCCTTCTGTCTGTCTCTCTCCCACTCTTTGCCCTCTGTTTCATCTTCTCTGCTCTCTATTTGTAATTTTATTTATTTTCAGTGTTTCTCCGTCTCTCACTCTTGTTATTTCAGTTATTTTGGAGATCTAAGTTGTGTTTTTCTGAGATAACATCATTATGTTTACACTTTATTTGTCTCCTGTAGCTGGATTCATTTTTAAACTCTGTATTACTTTATTCCCACTTTGCCTACTCACCTCTTTATATTGGCTCTGAGAGTTGTGGTTTAACATTTTTGTGCGTTTACAACATTGATACCAGCACTTGTGGAAGAAGTACTCAGAACTTTTACTTAACTAAAAGTACCACAGTGTAAACATACTCAAGTTACAAGTAAAAGTCCTGCATTCAAAATCTTACTTGAGTAAAAGTTCAAAAGTATTAGAATCAAAATATACTTAAAGTATCAAAAGTAAAAGTACTTATTATGCAGAATGGCTCATCTCAGAATAGTATATATTATATTATTGGAATATAATTATTGATGCTTTACTGTATAGAGTACATTAATATTGCAGCTGGTCATGGTGTGGCACATCTTAAATACTTAACTGCTGGGCAGCTTAATCTACAATAATATATCATAAGTTGATTCTGATTATTAAAACAATATAAAATATGTAAAGTAATAAATAAGTTATCAGATAAATGTAGTGCAGTAAGAAGTACAATACTTCCCTCTGAGATGTAGTGGAGTAGAATAAAAGAAGTAGAATAAAGTCGCAGAAAATGGAAATACTCAGGTAAAGTACCTCAAAATTGTACTGAAGTACAGTACTTGAGTAAATGTATTTAGTTACATTACATCACTGGATACCAGTTCTTCATTTTGGTGGGAAAATGTGAGGTTTAGGGCGAAACATGTTAATGCAGTTGGTAACTGGGGGTTTATTTGAAGAAATATGTCTAAGCAATCACTCCGCCTTCGCCCAATGTCAGCTGGGATCGGCTCCATCCCCCCCACGACCCCGAATAGGATAAGCAGTTACGGATAATGGGTGCATGGATTAATGGATGAATGGATGGATGTCTAAGCAATGGAGAAAAAAACCTGTAAAAAACAATACATTATATTTTCCTAAAATGCAGCTTCCTCCATCCTCTACTCAGTCTGTTCATCCCATTAGTTACCTGAGTTCACACAGACATACAACCAAACATGCTTCCTTCCTTCTTCCTTTCTGTTGTTTCTTCCTTAATCACACACACACACGCGCACGCGCATGCGCACGCGCACACACACACACACACACACACACACACACACACACGCAGAAACACACACACTAAGCAGTGTGTTTTCCGTCGCTCTGTGAGGCTGTGAGGTCCAGACAGATTGGCTGTTCTGGCACGTCTCTGTGCCTGTATGCCAGCAGCACCAGGCAGACATTTATTGTTATGGTGGCTGTGTTTGTGTGTTTGTGTGTGTGTGTGTGTGTGTGTGTGTTGACTGAGCCGTGGGGGTACAATTGATCTCAGCCACAGGAGTCCAAGAGGGGACGACAGGAAGACAGAGGGGGTGAGAGTGAAGAACACCTATCACATACAACTGGAGCATTAAGACCGGTTTGTTTTTCCTTCCTACCTGTTGATTTTCAACAACACATTGTGACTGGTTTGTAAAGTAGGACATGTGACAGCTAATGCATTGATCTGAGGGCTAATGAGCCAAACACGATGAAGGCAAAGCCCTGGTCTTACACCTTTGTATACATTCAAAAGTTTTTCATGTGTTTTATATAAATCAGAGCCATGACACAGTTTGTCAGCCTTAATCTAAAGTCCACACATGTTCTTTTTTATTCCATTTTGGTTTCTCTTTCATCATAATCCACCATTTATCATCTCTGGTCCTATGTGCTGTCTGCTCTAATTGATAGCATGTCTCATTCACCTGAGGCTGATTCATTAGCGTCACTTGGTTTTCTGAAGCCGTGTCCAGCTGTCACAATCATTCTCAGTCTTTCATTTCCTCCTGCACCTCGATCTTGTTTGCGACCACTCCTTTCTCCAGCTCTGAGTCTCTCACAGAGATGCCAGACTCCGTTTCCTCTCCTCTTAACTTTATCACAGTTTCTTTTTTTATCTTCCCCCACCTTCAGCTCACTTTAGAAGACTCCTGAGAACATTTATCTCTTATCTGAAAGAGGCCTTATTGCCCAATTGATAATCTCTCCTTCAGTGCAAAGTCTGTCAATAAAAAGTAAAAGCAAAAAGTCGTGGAGACTTGTGGTCATCATAAAAACGTAGCAAAACATGAACATGTGGTCTCTTTCCTCTTTAGTGTGTAACGAAACATCAATGCAGTTAAAAAGATAATGTACTTTTATTTTCTATTTTTTTTGTTTTCTTACAACTATATTAAATTCAACATTTATATATAATTTTTTTTTATACAAATGAGAGACCAAACCAGTGGGCAACCTCTGGGTCTGAAAAAGTGAAACAAGTGTCTTAAACTTGCATTCTTTCTACCAGCCAGCAGGGGGCGACTCCTCTGGTTGCAAAAATAAGTCTGATTGTGTACAAGTCTATGAGAAAATGACCCTACTTCTCACTTGATTTATTACCTCAGTAAACATTGTAAACATGAGTTTATGGTCTCAATTGCTAGTTTCAAGTCTTCTTCAATACAGCATGATGTTCATTTAGTAAATTATGGTCCCATTTAGAGTCAAATAGACCATAAAGCAGGGTATGCTTTAGTCACGGTGAATATGTCCACATCTTATATACAGTCTATGGACCAAACTTAAAATTACATCTCTTAATAAAGAACACTGTGATGTTAAATGTATGGACCAACCTCTTTGCTGTTTTTGGTTTATTTCAACCTTTGAATATCCACGTAACTGCCTTTTTCTGCATCACTTTCAGAGCTTCTATCATTCCCAACATGAGAACTGAACAACACAGGACATCAACTGTCCTTTAAGCAGATGTGGTTTAGTGCCTTGCTCACAGGCAATTTGATGTGAAAGAAATAATTTTACATTTCAAGAGACCGGCTTATTTTCTTTCTTGCCGACAGCTATCATACAATCATAATATGTAACTTTATAATCAATAAAGTCAGTTACTGAGCTTTAGAGGTGCGAGCAGAGCCAGGCTGTTTCCAGTCCCTGTACCAAGCAAAACTAACAGGCTGCTGGCTATAGCTTCACATTTAACCGAGAGATGTGAGATATCGATCTTCTCATCTAACTCTGGGCAAGACAGTAAATATGTGTATAGTCCTCCAAAATGTCAAGCTATTGCTTTTAGGGAGTATTCATCTTTCATTTTCACCACCAGTTTGGAGATTTAAAGAAGCTATATTTTGGTGAAAAGGCTGCTTTTCTAACCTAAAGCCTCCTTTCAGTTAAAGCAAGCATCACAGCTTTGCTGTATCCACATTTTCAGTGCATATCTACTCAGGCCCTCTGACCGTGAGAAATACTGGATTAAGATAAGAGGCCCTGAACAGTCCTCCTATCTACAAATGGCTCTTGAGCATGTAGGACGCAGGTTTCAGAAAATCTGACAACAAGGACCTTTCAAATGAGTACACTCACGCTACTAAAAATAATTAAATATAACTGATGATGGGTTTGAAAAACATTATAAAGCACTTAATTGTCTTGCACGATTTTCCAACATAAATCAGACTGACTGGCATTTAGAAAAAGAGGCAAGAAAAATAGAAAATAAACACAATTGAAAAAGCAGGGGGTTTTCCCTTTTGGGTATATCAGTCTGACCGTAACAATCGTGACAGGGTTGTCAACGGCAACAATGTTGTCGTAAGTAACAGAGTTGCCGGGCGGTGGCGTGGAGATGGACAGGGCGGTGTAGAGTGAATTGGAGATAACAGGGAGTGTGACAACTGAATTACAGCTGACGGCCCTGAGATGAGCTCTCAGCCACAGAAAAACAAGACAGATGGCGCACTGGGAGGCAGGCGAGGAGGCAGAGAGACTGAGGGCAGATCTGAGGGGGAAGTCAAAGGGTAGAGGTAAAACTCAGGGAAGGAGAGAGAGAGATTAAAGGAAGTGAGAGGATGAAAGCAGAATACAGCACAAGTAAAGATGGGAGACATTTTTAACAATGAGCGAAAGAGACAGACAGCAAGAGATTCCTGAGCCAGGAGACAACGAGCGAGCAGAGAAAAAGTCAGATGAGATGGGCGAATCAAAGAAAGTCGAGGCAAGAAATTGATAGCGGAGGAGAAAATCTTGGCTTTGTGAAGGCATGTAGTACACCTCTACTCTGAGCACAAGCATTTGTTTGTCTTCAGCGTGTTTTCAAAGAAACAATCAAACAACTTACATGTGGCATTCGTGAGCCTGAAGGTGACCGACTTGTCTTCGATGTTACACACATTGCGGACGGACACCTGGCACGTATAATCGGCAAAGTCCTTGGGTCTGAGGTTCTTCAGCTTCAGCACCTTGGTCTCACCCTAGATGGGATGAAGCACAACAATATCATGCTAAAATTATGGCTGTCAATCGATTCAAATATTTAATCACGATTAATCACAAATGAATCACAAATTTTTGTTCAAAATGTACCATAAAGGGAGATTTGTCAAGTATTTAATACTCTTATCAACATGGGAGTGGGAAAATATGCTGCTTTATGCAAATGTATGTATATATTTATTATTGGAAATCAATTAACATCACAAAACAATGACAAATATTGTCCAGAAACCCTCACAGGTACTGCATTTAGCATAAAAAAAATATGCTCAAATCAATACATGGCAATTTCAAGCCCAACATGCAACAACAGCTGTCAGTGTGTCAGTGTGCTGACTTGACTATGACTAGCCACAAACTGCATGTGTTTATCATAAAGTGGGCATGTCCGTAAAGGGGAGACTCGTGGGTACCCATAGAACCCATTTTCATTCACATTATGTTGAGGTCAGAGGTCAAAAGACCCCTTTGAAAATAGCCATGCCAGTTTTCCTCACCAAAAATTAGCACACGCTTGGAGCGTTATTTAGCCTCCTTTGCGACAAGCTAGTATGACATGGTCGGTACCAATGGATTCCTTAGGTTTTCTAGTTTCATATGATACCAGTATCTACAAAAATAACTGACACATATAAACATTAATCTAAAGATAAATCTTAATATGACCACATTTCCATTACATAACACAACATTAGATGAATGAGAAAGCTCAGTCTTTTCTAAACTGGGTTGTAATCTTGTGTAAAAGTCACTTCAATTTTTGATGAGCCGCACTGTGATAAACAGGGTCAACGACACACTTAGATAAGCACACACATACACACACAGACACACGCACATATTGTATGTCTGACATGCCCTGATTATCAACTGAAGCATCTCAAATCTACATATAGAGTAATATGAATGATGAATTTCAAATGGCTTTCACATGAGACCATTAGGAAAATGAAAGCGATCTGATTGTCAGGGCAAAAATAAAAAGCTAAATCCATCCACCCTCTCCCTGATGTCTCTCGCTACTCCAGCAGCTTCCTCTGGGCCTCTCGTGTAGACAAACGCACTCTCCTGGACACACAGAAGCAGCCGCATATTTCTTTCAACATCTCTGATGATCTTTCAGATGAAGACTTTGTGTGTGATGCTGTATAACTGTCTGTCTGCTACAGCGGGTGATGAGCCAACAGTGTCTTCTAGGCAGCCCCGGGAAGAGCTCTGCTGGCTGGCTAATTGAACTCGAGGGGCGCTGCTTTGTGGCTGACTGATGCTTTGATAAGTGGAGAAAAAGGGAGCAGTTGTGCTAACGATTGATAAAGATTAATGCTTTTTGTATTTTTCAAACAGTATGTTTCACTTTTAACGTTACAAGAGGAAAGGTTTATAGGATGAGGACTATGATGTGTTTGGCGAACATGACATAACATCAAATAGCGAGTTTGGCTGGGGTTGATAGACTTCCTCAAACAAAGAGCAGAGCTGCTAATGTAAACCTAACTCTGATATATCATCCAGGGCCAGCTTCACCACACAGTGGTGAAACACTACACAGACTGTGGATGTCTTATACTTAACAAGGCTTTTTCTAAAGTAACCTGGGCTCAAGCCAGGGTCACAACCACAGTGCTTTAACAGTGTTAATGTCAATCCTTAAAGGGAATGTTTGGGGGTTTTGAAGTGGGGTTGTTTGAAGTACTTATCCATAGTCAGTGTATTACCTACAGTAGATGGCGGTCGGTGCACCCCCAGCTTGGAGAAGCAGACGGGAGTTACCGCACTGAACCAAAGCAATGTACTGCTGTGGTTGGAGGCGGCAGCAAAGCTTATTTAAGCCATCTAAAAGAAAGGCTCACTTAAATAAATCAATATCCGTTTAAGTGTATGCTATATTTACAATATTTTCACTGGTTTACCTTGCCGTGAGACAGCTATACAGTCTATGTCTCCAACGGGGAACTGAAGCCGTTATCTATGCTCTCGCCAAAGCAACCAGACTCCATTGAAAAAAACAATAATTTTACCTCGCAGAACATAGGAGTTGCTGGTCTAACGCTGCCTTGATCAGTTAGTTTGTTTGTGGTATTGTGTGACTTTGGTTAGTTTGGATTCACCAAAGTCACAAAATAGCACAAATAAACTGACCGATCATGGAAGTGCTAGACCAGCAACCACCATGTTCTTCGAGGTAAAATTACATTTTTCTTTATGGAATCTGGTGGCTTTAGCGAGAGCAAAGACGGCTACAACGGCTTCAGTTCCCCGTCGGACAGGGCTGTCTGAGGCAAGATAAACCAGCGAAAATATTTTAAATATAGCGTATACTTAAACAGATATTGATTTATTTAGGTGAGCCTTTCTTTTTAGGTGGTTAAAATACATTTTGCTGCCGGCCCCGTCCACAGCAGTACATTGCTTTGCTTCTGTGCGGTAACTCCTGTCTGTTCCTCCAAACTGGGGGCGTGCCGACCGTCATCTACTGTAGGTAATACACTGACTATGGATAGGTACCTCACACAACCCCACTCCAAAACACCTGAACTATCCCTTTAATGTTAGGCAGCAATAGTTGGAAAAAAACTAAATAAAAAGAAGAGAGAGATTTAGAACGAATAGATTGAGGATTTTGTGAGGCACTTCTTAAAGAGGAAAGCAAAAAGCGGGGAGTAACGGCAAACCTGGCCGTACGTCTACGCCGTGCATGTGTTCATGTGTACCTGAGTGTAAAGCGGTTCGTAGATGTCCACTCCGTTGTCCTTGCTCTGTTCGATGAGCATGCTCCCACGTTTCCAGATGAATCGTGCGGGAGGGTTGGAGTTGACGGTGCAGCGCAGGAACACCGTCTTCTCCTGGTAGTAACTGCCACGCACATCGCTGATGGTCTGGTGCACCGTCAGAACAGGTGTGTCAAGGTCTGCGAAACACAGCAAAGGAACAAAGAATAAAAAAAAAAACATGAAGAGTCATGTATTGCTGCAGGGGGAGAGTATTGGTTATTACACCCCAGAAGCTTGTTCATTAAGGCCTTATTGTGCCACACAGAAATAAAGAGTGAGGAAACCACAGGGTACAGTTTCATAAAAGCCCAAACTCTGCATAGTTAAAATAACCTTCAGTTTGTGTGATGTTGTCTGCATCATTCATCTGTTTTGCATTTTCTGTGCAAAACATTGGCAATATTATGTGTGGCAGGGATGGGATTTGGTAACTGGGACACAACTGTAAATAAGGGCAAACAAGTGCTGTTTGTTGGCTGAATTGCCCACCCACGCTGACCAAAAGCGTCCAAACAGCTGCCTATTGATCATGGCTTCTAACGAGCACAAATGTCCAAACAATCTGTGTGTTTTGCCATTTCCCTCTCTGGCTGTGACTCTCTCACACACATTTATTTTTTTATATATTTATTCTGCCATTTTTATCTCTTTCCCCCCACTTGCTTCGTTTCCCTGCGCGTTTCCTTCATGGGAGTGTCATCTCCCTTTTCCGCCAGTGGATAGGATTTCTGCTGCTGTCACGAGCGTGGAGGCTGCTCTCCCCTGGTTTCTGCCATCTCTCCAAAAACTCACTGCCACTTTCACTCTTCATCACCATCCCTCTCTCTCTATCCCCTCCTCCTCGCTCCTTGCATCTATCTCTTACAAGGCAGAGTTGTGTGTGTGCGTGTGTGTGTGTGTGTGTGTGTGTGTGTGTAATCCCGATTCTTTGCAGCCCAATTGGAATGTTGCGGACTTCAAACATCATGGAAACAAGTTCTGCCAACAGCAGCCTTTCCTCCCGTTTTCCTGCCTTTCTATTTTACCTCTCTCCTTCCCTTATTTCTCTTCTCTGCCCCTATCCCTCGCTTCCTTTCTCCTGTGTCAAACCTGCTGCACCCTATCAAGAAGGCACGGTGCACGCTTTAGAAAAGGGGTGAGCTTGGAGTGCAGCTACTGTGTTCCTTACTTCAGGGGTCCCATGTGATGGAGGAAGGTATTTGTATTTAATATATCTTTGAGACATTTGAGAGAAACAAAGTGTGGATAAGCATGCTTGATTTTTGAGTGCCGTTGAAAAGGGCACAGCTGTCACACAAGGGGCTGTGTAACACACACACATGCACATACAATGCACACATACTCGCATCTGGACCTCCATCTAAGTGTGTGCGCGCAGCCTCGGCACAGCATCAGAGCACTTTTGTAGTTTGAAGGTTAACGCTTCGGGAAAAGACTGGTACATAAACACACAGAGGCAACTTGAACTCGTTCAGGTGATTTTTGTGACTCAAAAAAGAAAAACAGGCATTGCATGAGATTGCAACTTTCTGAAAGGTGAGTCAGAAGGGCGTGGACAGATTTACCAATCCGTAGGATGTGATATAAAACTATCTTGCATGCCTTGAAGCGATGTGCAGAAACCTCGGCTGAATGTGACGGGAAAGAAGGGCGAGTAAGAACGGGTACGACACTGAAGCCATCATGTGAACACTTGTGACTACAGATGTTTCATCAAATCATCTTCACAATAGTTTAACAACAAAAAAATCAAAGCAGCAAAATTTGCTGAAGGGCTTTAGCGTCACATTTCTATGTATTCTATGCATTTGAGTATTCTGACTGTTTGTTTTTATACCTGTGATAAAAACTAAGCAATATATAATGAATATGTAACAGCAAAACAGATAAGACTTTGCATAACTACTTTGAAATCCACAAAATTAAACCAGCGTCTTTATTCAGTGCTACTGCATGTTTATTAAAGGTGCTAAATACAGGATTGGAGCATTTCTACTGCCTCTCAACAGAGCTCAACATGGCGACAGTGAGCCGACGATTGGTAATGTCTAGAAGGTAACCCGTAAACTGCAAAATCTGCTACATTAGCTTTTACTGTAGAATTTCATTATAATGTTGTTCAGATATTAATTGTGGTTAAAAGTTTACATCACCACCTTTTTTTAAAAAATATTGTTAAATAGAACAAAACACATGAACCAGTCATAATATAGTATTTAAGCATTTGAAAAAATAAAATTTGAGCTGCATAGACTGTGTCTGACCTGGCTAAGCTGCTTACTGTAATGCAGTGAGGTCTTTTTGTGTCTGTTATTTGAGATTTTCTCAGTGATTCAGTGCTGCGCTCTGTGAAGTGCTCACCTGTTTCCATTCCTTTCATCTCCCCGTGGACACCCTCATTTATAAAACGACAACCCACAGATTGGGACAAAAGGCCCAGCAGGGAGCTCAACACCGAGCTACCACCAAGCCTCTCTAAAAGCCTCTGCCGGCTACAGGCCATCAAACCTGGGCAGCTATCAAAGATATCTGCCTCTTGCTTCTGCCACGTGTGCATGTGTGTGCAAAAGAGATCTGGCAAAAGAGCAAGCACCTTTTCATACTATCAATTTGTGAATATGTCCATGCATACGTGTGTGTGTTTGTGTGTGTGTGTATTTGTCCAAGACTGGCACAGGATTCCTATATGATTTTCACAGATCATTTGCAGCGCAGGGGGAATCCTATCTGACTAATGCCCTGGTAGTGTGTGTGTGTGTGTGTGTGTGTGTGTGTCAGAGGGTGAGTGAGACTATCTGCTGTCATTCTGTCGTTTCGTGACACTCTGAATGTGGAGATTGTGGAGAAAGTGGAAAGTGACAGATTGACACAGAAGACAGAAGCAGATACAGACAAGCAGATTCCCGAGCACATCACATAACTTTAAATGGACAAACACTGTAGAGCCGGGGTCTCCAACAAGTAGCCCGCAAGCTACTCGTTTCTGAGTGGCTCGCTAAAGGTTCAAAGAAAATGTAGATACATTTGATAACACAAAGTAACTTTGAAACCTGTTTCAATTTCTGTCCAATCAAATTCACAGACATCTACCCCCTTCTGTCACAAAATGATTATTTGCTATCAGCTGTCAATTAAACGAGTTACGCTGTTTCCAAGTTTGGTTACATCAATGACACCCTAACATTAAGCGATGTTAGCAGACTAGCAAGCGCATGCCAGATTTGACAATCACCACAGAAAATAGCCAGGCAAATAAAAGGCAAAAAATATACTATTTTCTTAAGGAATGGGTAACACAGTTTCTTTAAAATGAAGGTGAATGACAAATGTGTGTGTCTCATTTGCGGTGCGAGTACATCAGTCGGAAAAAGATGTAACGTTAGCTTTGTAAACTGCTAGTTTACAAAGAGAGAGGGTAAAGGAGCTGAAACCAACGCTTAAAACACAAGACAGGCGGGATTGTAATAGAGGCGATGACTGCGGTGGCTGAAAAGAAATTAACAGAAATTATGTCTGCTATTGGCGATGTACAACTTGGTGCTATGAGTAGCTGTCGGCCATTTTCATTTTGTCAAATTAGCTCTCAGAGTGAAAAAGGTTGTAGACCTCTGTTGTAGAGTCACTCAGAGGTCCACATTGTATGCTTATATGCGGCATAAATGGCGTATTAATAGCAAACATCGGAAAACATAATTCACTCATACTGCCAGTATCAATGCAATAAGGTATATTTGTGCAGTACAAAAACTAAACAAATATTAAACAAACATCCCATTGGAACACTGCTGCCCTTATATTTAAAGATTCATGGTCATGGATAAAACGATGACAATACTTCTACAGTTGTGTTGTTAAAGCTTTTGCAATCCAAGCTCCCAGGGTGAGTCTAACTTTGTTTGGGCCCTTAAGTAAATAGAGACACAAGATGAAACTGCAAGTGTACAGAAACACAATATGAAACTTTAATGAAGCTTCTGATTTCCCCAACGTCTCGCCTTTGCACACAGCTTAGATCAATTGCACTGCGCTGCTTTTGTTAGCCACAGCTTTTAATGTACTGTACATCTTACGCTTCCAAATGTCAGGCTGCACTGAGGGTCTGGCATTGTTTCACGCACAGACAACCACACAGTGGTGCTGACACGGAGACATTTTGGTTCTCCCATACAGTGTGGCCCTTATACTGTACATGTGAAGAAAGCACAAACTCAAATATATTTTATGAAGTGAATACTACTACTGTAATAAAAAGTGACACCTGCTCTCTCTAGCCCAATCAAATCATTCCTGATTGATGTCTGTCCTCCAAAGACAAGCCTTTATATATTTGCTATGTTTTAAAATCTGTCGATTTTGGGTTTTAAAGGGGAAAACTTGTCTTTTAAAGGAACAGGGGGATCTGCAGAAATGGAATATAATATTCATAACTATATTTTTATTAGTGTATAATCACCTGAAACTAAGAATCGTTGTGTTTTCGTTAGCTTAGAATGAGCCCTTCATATCTACATAGGGAGCGGGTCCTCTTTACAGAGTCCGCCATGTTGCTCTGCCATGTTTCTACAATAGCCCAGAACGGACAAACCAAACACTGGCTCTAGAGAGAGTCTTTAGTGTTTTTACGTTACCAGAAGGCCACCGTAGTTCTCAGACACGCTTGTGAAACTACTGTTACGTGAGTCGCAGAGTGAAAACCCGTGGTACCGCCAGCCGCCGTCTGACTTCCGTCGCTCCTAAAGTAGTGTTATTATGGTAAGGATGGCCTCTGAGCGAGGTGAACGGCGTTACCACAGTTTTGTACTCAGAGGCTCACGTTACCTCAGTCTTTGAAAGGAAGGAGTGAGCGGAGAGGTACTCAGTTGGTAGCAATCTGCAACCACACCACTAGAAGCCGCCAAATCCTACACACTGTACCTTTAATAAAAAACAACAACCTTATGTTACTTTTCTTACATGCTAAATTGTCAGTGACTAAAAATATCCTTTTAACAATGTTTATATTGTATTTGTATTATTATAGAAATACAAAGTTTCTTTCCCACTTATTCAATTGACATATTAAAAAAAATATCTCAAGGGCAGGAACTGGCCAATAGTCTTTTCACTTATTACTGATTTTTTTAAGTGGGTAGTGTGGGCAGTTGTGCTTTATTGTATAGTTGTTTGCATTGGGAGAGACTGGAAGGACATGAGATAAAAATAACACAGTAAAACACAATGAAAGTTCAAACGTACATGGTCACAGTTAAAGAGTTCACCATTGTTACCTAGGCTACCTGGGTCCTTGGATGTTATTTTCAACATAAACTCAGAACGGCAGCTGGAAACTGGAAAACTATAATGTCTGTAAAAACTAGCTGCCGCTTTATCTGCTGTCGTTTTAGCTCTTTAACACTGACATAATGGCAAACACCTCAGTTAAAATCACACTTCATGAATAATTTGATTTTGCTTCATTAAAATGTTTTTGATAAAGAAAATAAGAAAAAAGGCATATCTCTAGCCCGCTGTCTTATCTGGTTGACACAAATTAATTCAAGAGGGGCCATTCAGCACTGTGTTTCATACAGTCTGCCTCTTAATGAAACCCCTTTATCATTAGAGACAAACACTGTTATGTATTTTACTTCTATTTGCTCAGAATATTCTCAGGTCCCAGTTCATCTCAATTATATAAGTGATGCAGGAAACCCTCTCATACAGCAGCATGTGCTTCAAAATTACCAACTTGTTCGAGGTATTCCCTGAAGGGTTTAGCCAGAGTGCAATTTTGGTCAGGTATTCCAATTATGTTTGCTCTTGAAAATTATGTTTGTTGTTTTGATACAAATTTCAGGGCACACTAACTAGCAGAAAGAAGTACTCTTGTACAGACTTTGTTTGCTTGTTATCTGAAGAATCAGAATTGTGATCAGAATTACAAACTCTGCACATCTAGTGACGCTGCTAGCAAATGCAATGAACCCAGCAGAGAGAAAACATGGCAACAACAACACAAAAAAACAGCATTTTTTCTGTATTGACCATCAGAACTTTTTAAGAGTTTATCTGATGTATTTTAAAATTGATACATAACCCTGTTCAAAACCTGTTAACCCTGAAAAGTAGATTCATTCTTGAGTGACAACGTGGAAGAAATAAAAAAGGCATGATTTAAAGGGATAGTTTGGGTGTTTTGAAGAGTGGATATATGAGGTATTTATCCATAGTCTGTGTATTACCTACAGTAGATAACGGTTGGTGCGCCCCAGTTTGGAGAAACAGACAGGATTTACCGACACGGGAGCAAAGCAATGTACTGCTGTGGACGGGGCAGCAGCAAAACATATTTAGCCACCCAAACAAAGTCAATATCAGTTTAAGAGTACGCTATATTTAGAATATTTTCACCGCTTTATCTTGCCGTCAGATAGCCCTTTCCGACGGGGAACTGAACTGAAAGTGAATCTTATCTATGCTCTCTCCAAAGCCAGAAGACTCCGTTGACAAAAACAGTATAGATAAGTTTCACCCTTCCCCGTCCCCGTCGGAGAATATTCTAAATATAGTGTACACTTAAACTGATATTGATCTTTTTAGGTGAGCCTTTCTTTTAGGTGTCTAGTACCTCAAGCAACCCCACTTCAAAACACCCAAACTATCACTATAATTTAACATGTACATTATCTTTTATAGACTCCCGGTAATATGTCTGCATGCCATCAGCTCACACCGCAAAAATCGCCCTGAAATAACCGGAGTAACCATGGCAATGGTGGAAACAGAGATTTACTCAGAGGCAATCCATCTGGGCGGTCAGGGTTGACCGAGTGTGTTTTTGTAACAAGTTGACCTCTGCTCGGTGCTTTCCCCTGCAGAAGGACGCCCTGGACTCCAAATCCTCTTTGATTTCCAATAACATGTCCTGTACTCTAATAGCTCTGTAGGAGTAGACGGCCATTAGGGGACCAAAGAGAAGATGACAGGTTCAATTGAGTGTGAGCGTGCAATGGAGGAGAATAAGGTCTGGTGTGGCGTGTGTGGGTGTGGATGGTTGGGTGATTGTTTCATTGTGTGAGTAAGGATAGCTATGTTTAGTATATTCTGATGCTAAGCAGGTATCATGTTTACCATGTCCATTGTCTTTATTTAGCATGTTAGCATGCTAACATTTGCCAATTAGCACACAACAAAAAGTACAGCTGAGGCTGATGGGAATGTCATATAGAAATAGAAGAGGAGTAGAAGGGTCATTAAACTGAGAGAGAGAGAGAAAGAGAGTAGACGCAGCTCCCAGACACTGACGGCTGGCTGGCTAGTTAGGTAGCTTGCCCTTCTCCAGGACAGCAAAGGGACCGTTAGACCCAGCTGGCACCAGCCCACTGCTCGACTAATTTTTTGTAACCAGTGTAGCATTAAAGCATGGTGGAGTTAGCCAAAGAGCTAACTAGCCAACTGTCTGCTAGTTAGCTAGCTAATATGCTAATTCCACCATGCTTTAATGCTAAACTGGTTACAAAAAATGAGCCGAACAAAGTTATCAGTCATCTGGCGATAGCAATGTGCTTTCATACCAATGGGGCACCTCCTGGTTTGAGAAGTGAAGCCAATGCTGAAGTGCCTTAAACTTGCATTCTGTCTAATAACCAGCAGGGGGCGACTCCTGTGGTTGCAAAAAGAAGTCTGATTGTATAGAAGTCTATGAGAAAATGACCCTACTTCTCACTTGATTTATTACCTCAGTAAAATTCGTAAACATGAGTTTATGTTCTCAATCACTAGTTTCAAGTCTTCTTCAATATAGAATGATGTTTATTAAGTAAATTATGGCCCAATTTACAGTAAAATAGACCATAAAGCAGGGTATGCTTTAGGGCGTGGCTACCTTGTGATTAACAGGTCGCTACCACGGCGTTGTCCGGTCTGGGAGTTGTACGAGTTTTCGTCTTACAACTTTTACCCTTTCACAGTGTGTTTTCAATTCATGAGAGTTAATTCTAACATTTTTTGTCACCTAAAAATGTCTTATTCAGCATTCGGTTGCACTTAGCTACTCCCTCTTGTGTCACTTCTGGTTGCAAAAAAAACAACATGGTGACCGCCAAATACCAAGATGGCGACGGCCAAATACCAAGATGGTGACGAGGCTTCAAAAGGGCAGTTCACTAACCAATGGGTGACGTCACGGTGACTACGTCCACTTCTTATATATAGTCTATGTTTCCTACGCTGTGACAAGAGTGTGTTGATGAAGCATTACGTTGTTAAATTGTACTCATGTACTCTGGCTCTCTCTGCTTCGTAATGTTACTACACCACTGCTCATTTTTAGTCGGTGCAAAACCTCACCTAAGTGAGTTTACGACTTGCTGCAAGTTGGTTTAGTCTATACGGAAATATGCCCGCTACAATGGTCGCTATGGCAACGGTACACATAAAAATGGCCACCGCTCTGACCAGGTTCTGGTCCTGCTACGTTGATTTGAATGGGAAAATCCTTTCTACTCCTAATCTAATTCTATGGAATGTCATTAGCAAAATATTGGACACAGTGGTGGACCGACCCGTCGAAAATGAGCAAATATATTTCTGAGCAAATTGAATTGGATGTGATTGGATTCCAGTAAATCAGAATTCAATTCAAATCAAACAGATTCATCATCCATTATCAGTGATTAACTTATATAAAATAACATGTCAAAATCCATCCAAAGCTTCCTCACTGCTACAGTATATAACATGCAGACTTTTATCGTCTTTGATGATATACAGAGATGTAAGTATGCAGCCACAATATTCTTACTGTATCATCAGCGTGTTTGATCAGTGATGCTCAAAAACAAATGCTTACTGATGTTCAATAAATTCATAGAAATCATTAAAGATAAATCCAGCTTTTGTGACAAAGGCAACAAAGGCAGTGTTTTCTGATGGATGATGAATTACGTGATGGACATCTGGATATAATCAAAAAAATATTTAGTTCCTCAAGTAGAAAACAGCTAAAAATCAGTTTCTACAGACAACAAGTCCAAACATATTTCAGTCTGCAGTAATAAGCGATCATCACACCAACTACAGAAAAAAACAACCAACTCAGTCTGACTCTTTTTTTTCTGTCTTGCACTCTCTCTCTCCCGCACACGCGCGCACACACACACACACACACACACACACACACACACACACACACACACACACACACACACACACACACACACACACACACACACACAGAGAAAACACAGTCTTATAGGCTATCCACCACACAAACACACATGCGTGCGCACAGCCACACGCACTGAGAGAACAGCATGTGCATACAGAGAGGCACAAACAGAAGCAGACTTGCCGTTTGATCCAGCTTCGCGTCTCGTCAATTATTCAGCATTCTGCTCATAGACATCGCCGTAAAGAGGACATAAAACATGCACGAGGCCCACATTTGGAAATAACGAGAACATTGCCTGTATTTAACATGCAATGTTAAGAAGTAAAGATTGATTTAGGCAGAGTTTAAGTATAACGGCAAAAATCACTGGTCTTTTGCATTTCTAACCCTGCTAATCATGGGTCTGTTTCTCTCTTTCTTCATTGATGTTAGACATTAGCCACAAACAAATGATGGAAGAGAGGAGGGGAGATGGAACTGAGATGAGACTTTTTCAGCATTATTAATATATTTGTTTACAATCAGAGGAATTGGATCTACAATAAATTATTGGTGTAATGAACAACAGGATGTGATTTGTCTAAATACACACTGGGCTCTTTACATAAGGAAAAAATAATGGGCAACCTCCGAGTGAAGCCAATGCAGAAGTGCCTTAAACCTGCATTCTTTCTAACAGCCAACAGGGGGCGACTCCTCTGGTTGCAAAAAGAAGTCTGATTGTATAGACGTCTATGAGAAAATGACCCTACTTCTCACTTGATTTATTACCTCAGTAAACATTGTAAACATGAGTTTATGGTCTCAGTCACTAGTTTCAAGTCTTTTTCAATACAGCATGATGTTCATTTAGTAAATTATGGTCCCATTTAGAGTCAAATAGACCATAAAGCAGGGTATGTTTTAGGGCGTGGCTACCTGTGATTGACAGGTCGCTACCACGGTGTTGTCCCGTCTGGGAGTTGTACGTTTTTTCATCTTACAACTTTAACCCTTTCAAAGTGTGTTTTCAGCTCATGAAAGTTAATTATAACATTTTTGGTGACCTCAAAATGTTTTATTCAGCGTTCGGTTGTACTTAGCTCCACCCTCTCGTATCACTTCTGGTTGCAAATAACCAAGATGGCGAAGGCCAAAACTCGAAATGAAACTCAAATGCCAAACTCGAGGCTGTCCAAAAACCAATGGGTGACGTCACTGTGACTACGTCCACTTCTTATATACAGTCCGTGGAAAAAACAAGGTCTTTTATGGCAAAAAAAAAACAAAAAAAACTGCGGGATAGAGTATTAAATAAGAGCAGAGCGATGAGAGAAGAAGATGTGGAAAACGTAAATAGACACATAGAAACATAGAGAATGAAAAAATGGAGAGGAGGAAGCAGATGCCAGAAAAATAAGGTAAAAAATGAAGGACAATAGCTCAATAAATGGATATTAGCCAGAATATCAGAGTGAATGCACACCGATAATAATAATGACCAAACTAAAAGGAGAACAACTTCTGTAGGTTTGTTTAAATACGTTTGTTTTATACATGCAGACACAGAGAGCACATCTATGTTGAGAAGCCTAAAACAACAATCTGGCTGTGTTTGGCACGGAGCCTATTGTCTATTTTAGTCAGTTCTGAAAGAAATCTCATCAGTTGCTTCATTGTAGAGCTGTAAAACTTCCTCGAGCACATGGCTCTCCATTTTTGGCTGCAATCATCCTTTAACTTTCCTGACAATTACAAAGAATATGAAGAGCACTGCAGTCCACCTATGAATACACAGTAGCATCTTGTGCTACACCCTGTGTTGTTAGGTTTAACAGCGAGGCACAGGAGCCTGTGTTAAGAGGAATTACACAATGAATCTTCCCCCAAACTAACACTCGTGAATTTGCTGAAAATGGTGCATTTCCGTCGAGCCAGCGCCTTATGTACGAGCCTTAATTATGCTTCTGTCAGCAAAGAGCCTGGGAAATGGTATTAAACATTCATGATGGTGTGACTCTATTATTTTAGGCCATAAAAAGACTAATTTGGGCACGGTTATTTACCCTGAGTGTGACAGTGGAGCTGCACAGCGGCGGTGACAGCAAAGAGGGTGTTAAGGGACAAAGAGGCATAGTTCACTCGCTCAGCCTCCGGGCTAAAATAACACATACACAGAAAAACACACATGAAAACGTGCACGCTGTTATGCAATAATACAGGCACACACCTCCTTGCCTACGTACAAGTATGCGCTCACCAATAAAAAAAACACACACAAACTCCTCAGGGCCAAAATAACACATGAATCTCAGCTCCCTCGCTGCAGCCCCCGAGGGCAAAAACAAGAAAGTCCTTCCGTGTCCCTGCAAGTGCCTTCTGAAGTGATCCGTGGGGAGCGGAGTGGATAAAGGATGCCCTTCTTACTTCTTCTGTGGTCATACGGCAACTGGGTCACAGCAGGGAACCATGCATCGCTGTGTGAACGCTGATGCCAGATTTAAGAAAGACAAAACTGATGACATCAAGAGTCATGTGTAGCTGGTCCTTAAAGGTGGCATGCAGTTTCTCTTTTACACTTGTGTCAGTGCTCTCTCCAACACCCACCCACACACACATATACATTAATGTGGGGGCACAACCAGGCGACACACTTGGCTTGCTGTATATTTAATTAGCTTTGTGGCATGCAGGGCACTGTGGACCGCAGCAATAGAGCGTCTGGAAAACACATATAGCTACACACACAGTGGTATGGGCTGTTGCTGCTCTCACAATGATCAAATTGCTTGTGTTTTATTGTGTTGTGTTCAGGGGCAATCTGCACAATGCCTTTATTAAAACAACTCGAGACCACTTCTGTGGATTCCAGCACAACTTCACTTTCATTGTCTGCTGGTTAACAGGAGACGGTGAACAAATAAATAAACAAGAGCTTGGTAACTCCCAAGATAACAACAGGCTGGAAAACACAGCATGCACCTGTCTCACTACTTTTAGTAGTTGGTTTTAAGCACACAAGGTAGAAGATGTTTTACAAACTGTAAAACTAAATTAAACATTGTATACATGCTAAAATATTTTTGTGGAGAGACATAATGGTAGTGCGTTGCTTTAAAAACATCTGACAGAAGTTCTATCTAAATAAATCTCAGACATTTATACAACACTAGCGAAAAAAGTATTTATCATTTTTACTGGTAGAGAGTCAATGTGGATTTTACGAGCAGAGTTCCTGTGGCATTTTCATAAGCTGACTGTAGAAAGTTGTGAAGGTCACTGTGAAGTAGAGGACAAGGACACTTAGCTGCTGTTAACTCTCAGGTAGCCAGTGCGTGGGCTTGTGGTTTGTCTGGTGACCACATCCTCTGCGGTTAAATGAAAGCATCCATTTACTAATCCTCCATCTGTTACATCCATTATCTCATATTCCACTTAGTGAGTTAGTGGCCTCAACACAATTATAATGTAACTTTATGATTTTAGATGCAGTGCATTGACTGTATTCATAATTTGCCAGATCTCATGTCACATATTTGTAGTTCTTTTTTTATTTTTATTTATCTATTTACTCTCAGGGACAATGTACATTGATCAAAATCACTGTAAATGTGCCAGTGTTAGCCAAACATCTAATTTTCAACTGTTGTCCCTTGGCAACCCGGTCTCATGGGAAGGCATATAAATAGCACGACATTTCACGGACATTCCGCGTGTCATGAGGACGGATTTTAGGCTTTTCGCGTGTCATTTGTACGACACACAAGAAAACTACAGTAACATCCGCAGTTCGGTTGAGGCAACAAAACCACTAAGTTAGGTTTAGGAAAAACGTCAATGTTGGGCTTAAAATAAGTACGTAAACTAACTAAAATACGTATGAAAACAAAGTAACATAAGTACGGAAAGCACATCACAAATGTCACTTAAAAAACATGTGACAAACATCACAAACATAACTTACAAAACAAATCACCGGTCTCGAACACCGGTCTCCCAGTTGAAAGTCATGTGTTTGTTGGGCACCTCTCCTCCCGCCCGCCATAAGCACTCTTCTTCTACTCTTCTCGTCTTTCTTGCTTTTTAGTCTACGTCACTAGCTCTGAGCGTGGCATATTTACGTGGATGCATTTACATTTCAGTCAGTAAAGACTACATGGCGTACAAATGACACGTCTAAAGCAAGAAAGGCATTCGTATTGCACACTAGATACCTTGCAAATTATGGTGACATTCATATGCCTTTTCGTGCGAACGGGCTGCGCTTGGCCAGATGTTAATTCCTAAGAGGGATATTTAAATCAAAATTCTAATTTAAACAGTGTGTAAAATTGTACACACTGTTTGAAATTTTACTTTTCAACTGAGTTTTAAAAGTGGAGCTCAGGATGCTTCACTCCATTTGAAAAATAATATAATTTGAGTTGTGAAACTGTGTTGAATTCCAGCCGATCCGGTATTACGACACAGTGATGATTGGAATATATAATGACAAGTCAGTGATGGTCAGAAGACATCACCTAAATAGCTTGTGGATACAATACTATTGTAGTTGTGCTAATAAATAGAGATGTAACAGTTACAGCACACATGGTAATATACTAGGCTACAACCTTTGCTATAAACATAATTTGATGTCCAATACTGTCATCCTCTCACGATCAGTTCTTCCAGACCTAGAGCGACGGTATTACCCAATATCTTTACCATCTCATAACCGGCAGGTCAAAGGTTCAGTGGCTCTCAGCGGCAGCTAATAACAAATCTGACCAAAATGCCCTCTAGCAAGACAATGTTAAACCCAGCTGCTAACTCCATAGATATTTACCGGCACCAGCTAAACACTTGAAATGTACTTTTGAATTTTGAGACAACGGGGATAAAGCATTATTAACTTTTATACATTACGTATATATCTGCCCTTTATGCTACTCTAAAAAATAAAACATACAGGAGAAATCTGAGGTTATGTTATATAATATTTGTAGTAGTCCAGGTGTCCCCTCATGAACCGTTAAGGGAGAGAGGAGGAATTGTACCGATGTCTTTTGCCTGTACTGCAGCCACATTAACCATTTATGTATTCTGGACATAAGGGAATTTAACACGTGGTCTTTATGACCGTCACAATGCTTTATGGGGTCAAAAGTCGCAGAGTTTCTCACAGTAATGCAATATTATGAGCTCAGCAGTGGATGCTTGTGTCAGAGCACAATTCAATTTACTTGACAAATACCTGTGAAATACTATATATAAATTGGTGCAATATACAAGAAGGGCACTCATAGCTAGCTGAGTAAATAAATAAATATGATTCAATTTAATGAAACGATGACATTTAAAGCTACTGAAATATCCGTCACAAACACACACACACACACACATCAGCGTGATCTTTTGTATGTACAATAACTCACACTGTTATCTTTGTACCAGAAATTAAGACACATCGCGCTCAACTCACGATTAGACCTTGAAGACTGGATCTTTAATGTAGATGATAAAAAAGGAAGGATAGGAGAGCACTATAATTTTACTTTTTAATATTGCTTGATTGCCAGAATACACGCTGAGGAAGGGCGTCTTGCCCGAAATGTCCGATTGGAAATATTAAAAAGTCTAATTGGAGTGCTGTCCTAGTCTGTACTTTTTTACATGTCTGCTATAAAGTAGTGTCATTTAGGTGTTACAGGTTTAATTGTGTGTCTTTCGGGATAGAGACATCTACAGTTTTGTTACATATCAGTCAAGAACTTAGTTTGTGCAAGCCGGTAAGACCACAATAACAAAAGAGAGAGTTTGGGAAGATCTAAGTGTGACAAAGTCCTTCCCTTGCAAAAGCCAGACCCATGAAGGACCTACTCCAAGCCAGACCACCAGCCGTCCTCCAAGTGTTATTTTAGAAACTGCCCACAGCGAAAGTCCTCACAGAGCTTATTAGGCAATGCTTTGAGAGAGAATAACCCCACCTGGCTGCCTGTGGCTGTGATGGTTATTGCCTGCTTCTCTCCAGACTGATTTGTTTGGCACTCACCACCACCAGCTCTGCCTGCACTCACAAAGTGCCGAGCTGGCCCACTTTTAACAAAATTTAACACCTTGGGTTTGTGGTAGTGTGGTGCACCCACCGGATACCCGTTTCAGATTTTCTGGTTTATTTCCATGCTTTCTTTACATTTTTATCTGTTTGTGTCTCTTCCAGTTTTTCTGTCCTTCCCTACGTTTTTCTACAGACACAGAGATTATTTTCAGGCTGGAGCTCTTGCAAATATACAGACTTGTTTTGAACACATTTGGGGTGAAGGGGGAGTAAAAGTGCTGTATCATTCAATTAGTTTGGACTGAGGTTAAAAGCTTTATTTTGTTCTGTTTTTGTGTTTGCACCATAGACTGTATATAAAGATGGACGACATGACAGCTCCCCAAAAGTGAAGCCAAAACATCTGGAACGCCCCCTAGTGGCTGGCTGCAGTATTGGTCATAAATCCCGCCCCCAACATGTTAGTGGATGGGACATGAGCCAAACTAAAAAGTCAAAGGTCAAATAATGTTTTCCCAAAGATGGTTTCTGTCATTTTAGGTAGTTCTTATCATGCTAATGTATGTTCAAGTGTTCATTTTTCTGATAAGTTTGGTTTTAATTAGTTATTTGATGCTATGAAAAGGGGGTGAGACGTCATGACTGACAGCTCTGAGTGAAGTAGTTGCGCAGCCAGAGGCTCAGGAATTGTACGAGAGAGGAGATGTAACTTTAACTTTCCATAACTGTCACAAGTCTGTGTAATAGAACATGTGTCAATCTGATCATAAATGTAGTTATAGTGATATTATGGTGTCTTTCTAGCCAAACAGCTACCGTGATGCTAACGTAGCAGCTAGTTGGCTCATGCTAGCAAGCTGCGGCTGTGCTCGGCTTGTGATTGGCTCGGGCGGGTGTGGGGGTTGGACCTCAATACCGCTGCTCCAGCCCCCCCGATCACTACTGCGCAGTGTCTGGCTCCAAATGACGTCAAATTCTCAAGATGGCAGCTCCCGTATCCGGGATATTTTGGCCTCTCTTTTGTACAGTGGTAGAAAGTGGAGACACATCGTCCATCTGTATTTATTGATTGTCTATTGTTTGCACCAAAAAAACAAAAAAAAACTCCATTTAGAGTAAAAACATGTTAGTTTAATTTAAAAAAGGCGTGTCATGTGTTTAAAGGAATTAATTCTCCCATTCAGTACAATAAAATGACTATGTGTGTAGGGACAGTATATAATGTCACAAAATACTCAAGCGAAATGCTTTATACGCTGCAATAAACAAGGAACAGTGAGTAGCCCTTTCACAGCCAACTCCCTCCTTTCCATCACTATACATTATTCTCTGTATCTCTTTTCTCAGAGTCCCATCACTCTTTCATGTCCTCCTCTTCCCAAGCTGGATCTCTCCTTAGACTGAAAGAGACTACTCTTGCTTGCAACTGATAAAAAACACATCTGGGCTAAATAATTGCTTCCTCAGGTGATGTTGATGTTGGCTTATTTGATTAGATATGTATCTGTTTTCTCGTCTTCACTAATAGTAGATGTTGCACAAAGGCAGAGTCACATAAGGAAAATCATTCACATACCAGCTATGACTTTCTTTGTTCCCGTAATCATTCTACATTTTTCTAATCTTGCATCTTTTCTATGTTTCATGGCCGTCTAATCCTCTAGTCTCTGCCCCTCTGTCTCCATCCTCATCCTATTTCAATTTTTCTATCTGCCGATACACAGGCTGTGAGCCTGCCCGGAGGCACCTCCCATACTTTATAACACTGCCTTCATTACCTAGCCCGCTGCAGCCGGCCATAAATGAAAAACTGAAGATGTGGGAGGAGGGAAGTAAAGGAGGAAGTATAGCAAAGGAGAAGAAAGGGTCAAACACCACAGAACGAGTCAATCGTGAAAGCGATAGTAAGGGTAGAGACGGAGCTAGAGAGACTGAGAATAAGCAGGAGCTGCAGTATTCAGAGACACACTGGAAAGTGAAAAAAGGCGAAGAAGAGCAAAGCCATAAAATCTAAGTTGGAAGTTATTGGAGACTGGCTGGATGAAAAATGCCATCGCCATAAAATAATATTACAATTGGTCTGGCCTTATGGCATTGATGAATACAGATGCTGCCCAGCGGGGTCTTTCGCTGGGGGGGGGAGTGGCTAATTTGAACAGCCACCCTACCTGTGAGGGCGGTAAAAAATATTAAAGGAAATGAAAGGAAAGGCTCACTGTCAGTTGTTTAGTTTATAGCCCCGCATTTCCATCTCATAGCAGGTTAAATGTCAGACAGAAATCCCACTTGCTACGGTAAGAATAGCTACCAGCGGCGGAGTTAGCGACGTGTGAGGGATTTATCGTTGATGTCCCTAAAATTAACTACAAACCCAAGTAGAAATGGACCCGCTACAGCTTTGAACAAATATAATGTATGATAAGAAGCAAACCTTCTCTCGACCTTGCACACTGAAATTAGGGCTTATTTTAGCACATCCCACTCCAACACATCGTCAATAACCTTCCCGGAGGGGCCGTGAGTACTGACAAATTGATGACAGCTGAGTGAAAAGGGACCAACTGAAATCTGATCAGCTGTATTGACTGAAAGATATTGAGAAGACAGCTGGACGTCTTAATTACTGCAACGTCACGGTAATGACATTTTATCACGTTTGAATTGGGTTTACAGAAAACCATCAGCAAACCATGAGGTCATTTTGACGACAGGGGAAGTGAGTGAAATGAAAATGATTCCTTTAATGCTTCTCAACAAATATCAATGGTGCAATCTCTGCAGAGATTGACATAAGGTATGCTGTAAGAAAACAAGAGCGATATACAGTATGTAATCTATTTTATTCTGATGAATTGGCACTGTTGTTGTACCAGGCCTATACTGAAAACCCATATGTGTAATGTTACTGTGTTTCTGCACAACAGCCACCAACATATTTTTATAGTTGGCAAATACAATATAGGAATGCACCAATCCGACTTTTTCAGTCCCGATACCAATACCTGGGCTTTGGTTATTGACCGATACCGGTGTTTAATTAATAAGCTGTATGCCTCACTGTGTGGAAGTGACTGGGATCATTCTTTTATCATTCTTTTAGGCAACATCAGGCTTCACTTAGACATTGCTTTTCTCACTTTGTAAATCAAAATGTAGCAAATAAATATATAGATATAAATTCATTGAACTGTTATTATTAAAATAATAAATCGTACACCAGCAACTTGGTAAATAATCTTCAAAATTAACAGGAATTACAATTCAACTGTAAACCTTTTTAATGCAGCAACAAATTGGTCAAAACTTAAAATTAAAATTCCAGTATGTACCCGATCCAGATATTTGAGTCAGTATCGGCCCGATATCCGATCCGGTATCGGTGCATCCCTAATAAAATAATTGTCTTTTGCAGAAAAATCTACATTTCAACTGGTGGTAGCACTTTACACTCTCCAACTGATCCAGGATAGCACATTACACATACTTAGCAAAGTGTCTCCGCTCTTATACATGTCTTTCCTTCAGTTCCTTTCTTTTACGCTGCCGGCGCCGCCACAGGAAACCATGAACCACTTGATTTATGTTTCATTCCAGTGTAATGGTTATTTTCCCAGAGAAAACATCAGTGTGTGCTACAAGAGCCCGTGGTAAGGTCAAGATAATTTCAAGCCTACACTACATGGTGTAACCTTCATGGAGAAGAGAGAGTCGATAAATAAGGGACGGAAAAACAAAAGGGGAAGAGAGGGAAAAAAACCCACACTAGATAAAGCTGACCAAATGATGGGGACGAGTGGAGTGGTCTTATCTCCTCACGGTCTGCAGGACAGCTTATAACTAAACCATATGTCACCCAATTGTATGTGTGTGTGCCTAGTATGGTGGTCTTGCTAAATGCTTCAATCCTCTTCAGGTGACTCAAATTCAGTACAGATAATTTATGTGTCAAATAAAAGGAAACATAGATTTTAGAATATGAAAAAAATAATGTCCTAACCCAGTGGATTTAATACATTTACACATTTATATCTGTAATATCTCGTCCCCACATATTCTTTTATATCCCGCTGTCTCTCTATCAATGTCTGACAGTCGGCCTTTTTGATCAGTAAAACACAGTTTTCTTATCTTGTCTCCACCCAGCACAATGATATAAAAGCCTTACCTTACTTGACTATGTATGAGACACTGGCGAGCTGCCATAAAAAAATCCACATTCCTCCTGGCCATTTTTTAATGTCTATGGTGAGATGGTTTCAACATCACATTGGCTCGCACATTTTTCCAGCCATTCTCGATTCCAGTTTTTATGTTTTACCTATCTGCAGCTGTGCTCTATATTTCACTGTGTTGCTGGGCTTCCTTCCTTTTTACATCCTCTCTTCCTTCTCTCCTTCCACAGCTGCCTCCTTCTCTCCTCTTTCCACCTTTCCTCCTCTCTCCTCCCTTCACACTCTAAATTTTGTATTTGTCAAACATACTTTATGTTCAACAAATCCTTCAAACAGCTCTGCTTTTAGCCGTGATGTAGTACCTCAGTGTGGAGAGGTGGTGGGGACACAAGCGACCCCAAACTGTCATGGAAACCCACGTCACATGTTTTCAGTGACTCACCACACACTCAACCACTGGGAACCCTGGGTAAGAAGAAAACTGTAGGGAGATTGCAGTCGGAGGCACACAGTGTTGTCCGTGCATGCATGGATACACACAATCACTTAAACTCATTCTATCAAAACCTCATAATTTTACACACTCACACACACATAGAAACATTACTGTAGGTCACCCATATACTGGACTCACAAATCAACCATCTTGCCTCTGTTTTAACTGCAGGGGTGCATTGGAGTTGTCTTTATGGACGGCTACATTTTGACATGAATCTCCAAGGTATTTCAGGAAAAAAAAAATACTTTGATCCACTTGTGAGCATACATGCTCCACAAAAGGAGGCTCTCTAAGGCCCTGTCTACACGTATACAGATACAGTATTTTTAAAAACGAATATATTCCTCTACGTTTTGGCCTCTCGTCCATACGCAAACAGAGTTTTGGGTCACAAAAACGGATATTTTTGAAAACGCCTTCTAAGGTGCAGATTTTTAAAAACTCCGGTTAATTTGTATCTGTGTGGACGTGTAAAACGGAGCGTTTTCGAAACGATGACGTAATCTCTCCAATTCGCGCATGCCCATTGTTGCTTTGTGTAATGAGCACGTGTCAGAAACAATAAAAAGATGGTGGACTACCAGTTAGTTTACGCTTTGTTAGCAGTGCTCGGACTAATTACTACTTTACATTTGAACTTAATATTGTTAAGTTGTTGTTACTATGTCCGTGTTAAAGAATGTAAGCCTAATTACAATCACTTTACATGGTAGAATTATATAAAATACATTACCAGCTAATTATCAACTGCTTATTTGGAAATAGAATACAATTCTACAATTAGTTCTATGCTAATTAGCTACTCACTAGTAAACAGTGGACCTGGGAATAAAGCGTTTGTAAAATTACTTTCCTGGTAATGTATTAAATAAATTGCCAGCTATTTATTACCTGCTTTGGGAAATAGCGGAATATAATTATTAAATAATGTTGGGGTAATTTTCAATAAATTTTGAGATAAATATAGAGGTAATTTCAAATGCGTTACTTGCTAATTAATACCTACTTACCATGAAATTTGCGGACCTGTAAAATAAAGTGTTACCGAAAATATCTGTTTTTAAAAATATCTGTATACGTGTAGACTGGGCCTGAGTCTACACCAAGATGATGGGGGAAAATATAGCCATCGCACAGCAACGCTTGGACAAAAGGGAAATGGGTTTGACTTCTGTATGAAAGTCTGAAAGTATGAAATGTGACTTTGTGTGTCACTGAGTTGATCACATATAGTAACTGACCTTTTGTTTAAAAAGAAAGAACATTGAGATATGGGTCTCTGGTTGAGGTTTTCTGCAACAGTGGAAATTGAATGTGTTTATGATCGTGGATCGTTTGAGGAGATATGTGTGTGGTGTTTGTTGAAGCGTAAAGCACGATTTCATAGACTGTGATTACAATTTCTTAAGTGCTATTAAGAGAGGCCGTCAGAGCGATCTAACCGATATCTGAAACTTGGATCTGTTAGATTCGGCTGTGTCGAAGGCAATCTGACACAACTAGATGGTGCCTGAAATTTGGATAAATGAGGCTCCGTTGTGACAGTGTAATTGTAACATGTCATATTAAGCATATGTCTGGGAAGTGATGGCAGGCTGATTGTGGTTTGTGCTCATCACCTCCATCTGCTCGTCCATCTGTCTTGACGAATACAGCTGATATGCGAGCAAACTATGGAACTCCTCAACTCGCACTAATTGGGGACCTTTGATAAGGCGATGTTAAAATGACCTAATTAATTCTGTGATACGATGCCGATTGTCTATAGGCTAAATTCACATCGACATTAGCTATTGTAGCAGTTCCTCTTTATAAATGCTTACTTCATTGATACTGCACTGCTTATCTGGATAACTCTACATAGGGACTTCACATAGATTCAGAGTGACGGCCCTCTAAAACAGCTACTAGACAAACTCAAAGCAATCAGTTTTCTACAGCAGCAGTGCCTCAAACCGCCTGACACAAGTGAATGATTTTGTGCGTGCAGTAGAAGGACCAGTTGAAACACTGTTATCTTGCATGACACTTTCACCCAGGCGCTGATGCGAACCTTAATATTCCTAATGGGAGCTAGCGATACTGTTAACACTTTATGTCACACAGTTTATTGAGGAAATGGCACCGCGCTAATTACAACAGCGTCTGCTTGCCTGTCACGGGCTGTTTTTAAAGCTGCTCACCGCCACCGTGTCAGAGGTGAATCAATACAGTTCAATACGCAAAGAGTGATATAACCTCAGCTGTAGTTACAATAAAAAGGTATCTTAGAGCAGTGCCTGTCAATATTTAAGTCTCTGAAACTATGAAACCGTATGGCCATCTGCTGCTCTAAAAATGGTGTTTGCTATTCAAGCTGGAAGTGTCCTTTTTGATGATTTGAAACACAAACTCCTCCCCAAAACCAACACAACCAACACAATCTCAAACAGTCCAGCATGCACAGCTCTCTAAAAGTCAGAAATACACCTGCCAGGTGGGTTGGCCACACCCTTTGTACTTCCCATCCTGGCTATCCCTCATTGAAGCCCTGTGTGACTTAATGCTATATAATTGTCCCAGCTGAATGGTCCTCCAGGGAAACCAAATGACCTCTCACAATAGAGACACTAGGGATAGAGACAGAGGGAGGACATAATTCTTGCATAATGAACAAAGTAATTAGTCCAGAGCAACAGCACTGTGACAGCATGATGTTTAAGGAACAGAGCCACCGACACAGTCAATGGGTCAATGGGAGGAGATTTTACTGGAGGCTTCTCCATGTGAAGCCCTTGTATCCACAATGTATCCTCATACAACAATTCGTATCTTACAAAGTTATTCCTCAATTACCGTGCGTTTTCCTACTAATGTCCAGCAACACGTGACGCACATGTCAATTTACGCTTGTTACATCCATACAGTTTTTTCAAAATAAACTTCCAGCAAACAACTTGGTTAGGTTTAGGCAACAGATCGTGAAAAGATCGTGGTTTGGGCTAAAATTACTCCGGCAAGTGGCACAACTTAAGTACGAAAGTTCTGTGACAAATAAGCCAACGTTGACCTCTGGTTTCTCAGGGGGTACGAACAGCGGTCTCCTGGGCGAAAGTCCAGAATTTTTTTGACTCGCCCATCCACCCCGACCTCCTCCCAACGCTGCGTTTGTTTGGTTCACGATTACGTGGATTACATATGAATTGATTTTGTGGTATATACACAAATTACAGTGCATTACTTTTCGTGGGTATAGCTACGAACGGTGTATGAGATCAGTCTGACCTGCAAGACTAATTCTTTTAGGTAGCTCAGTTCTTTAAGGCTGCTGATGAAACAATTCAGGACCAGTTCATTGTTTGATAAATGTGAAAATACACTTATGAAGCCAACGGCATTTTAGTTTAAGCAACTAATTCCATGTGCCTTGGACACTTTGTGTCCAAACAGTGGCACTGTCACTGTACAGTCCAATACAGGAAGTGAGGTACAAATTAACAATTTAGCAAGTCAATTGCTTAATGGACTGAATTAAAAACAAGCAGTGGTATTAAGGAATGCAGACAAAAAAATAACAAACAAGAGAGTTTGTTGCAGTCGTAGTGAATGGAGTCCATTTAGAGAGATTAGAATAGCCTCCATGGAAATGAGGTTGAAAAGCCTCAGCGTACCTTTAAAGGTTTGACCTATAGCAGCCCCATTATGCAAATCAGTGTCATTTGTAAGCATAGCTTTATGTGAGTAGCAGGTTTTATGATAATCATATTACGCCGTAAGAATTAGTGCCTTTAAAAGATTAAAATTCTGACCTGTAATTTTATCACACCTATCAGACAAATTAGTGTAGTTTTTAATACCAGAACATGAAACAAAAATGCATCATTTCATAAAAAAAGAAGAAGTGATGTCTTGGATATCATCTGAGCTATATCTATATATAGCTATATCACATTTTACACAAAGTAAAACCTGTTACCCCTTATGTGGGAATATTATTGATGAATGATAAAACTATGAATTTACATAATGAAAAAGCATATAACTGTCTTGCAAATAGAAGGTACAACATATGCAGCATGGTGGCGGAGGAATTCTCCCATTGGCCATCTCTGTGTGAACGTTTCTAAA
This sequence comes from Adelosebastes latens, assembly GCA_916700685.1. Lineage (NCBI taxonomy): Eukaryota > Metazoa > Chordata > Actinopteri > Perciformes > Sebastidae > Adelosebastes > Adelosebastes latens. The sequence continues at coordinate 35,913 of CAKAKR010033947.1, forward strand.
GGCTGAGGGTGGTATTATAATCTGAGTAAAAAGCTTCCTTTCACACACATCTTCACTGTTGAATATTTTACACCACAAGCATTTAGCTAAACGTTGCTCTCTAGAGGAACTTATAGTACAACAACTTCACTCTTTTATGTGAACGTCACTATCTGTAACATGACAAAAAATCCCACTACTAAAGCAATACAATGAGCAAGAAAATATATCTCACACAAGGCCAACCTTGTGAGGTTTTAAAAGCAGAGAGGATTTTTTTGTTTTAAATTCTGCTCTCTTTGCTGATCAAAAGATTTGTGAGATTCATTTAAGTGCTTTTCCCTGTTTGGTTTGATCCATATTCTCTTGGACACAGAGAAGCCATTATCTGCAGCCGTGGTTTCCTTGATGTCTCAGTATGTTCCTGCGTCAAGGTGACACCGCCCGACTTGTCAGGGGATGCACATGTCCGATAGTAAAAGATGCTTTTTGCTTGAAGGCGAAGGCTCTGCTAAAGACTCAATCCAACCCTCCAACTCCCTCCCTCGTACTGTACGTGTGCACACGGTGTCTGGCAGCAGAAGAAAATAATTAGGCCAGGTTGGCTGTCTGAAGCATAAAGATCCATTAGTAACAGAGCTTATACATTACATGCTGTCTTTACAAAGGTAACTGGGGACTGATGAGTAGGGCAAAGAGAAACCACCGGGTCTCAAGAGGAACACACTCCTGTTTCACCTGCACTGTATTTACAGCACTGTTATTAGCTAACACAGAGGACCGCTGTACATGTGTATCTAATAATTTCTCTTTTTGACAAATACCTGAAATGTACATTTGGCCAATTGTGTGCATTCAACTAATAGTGGTATTCAGGTATTTTTTTTTTTAGAAAAGGATGGCCTCCCTTTTCTGGACTCACCAGTTTCTACTTATGGAAACTCCACACCTGCTAACAATTACCAAGAAGGACTGAATCAGGGTGCGTTTTTGAGGGCGCTAAGCTGAAATTCTGTTCGCTAACAATTTATCAGCTACATATTTACACTGGCAATTTCAACGTCGTACATTGAAACTGAAACACAAAAAAACTGCAATCTGTAAAATTATTTTTTTATGTTACACAGCAATGTGGAATTTGTACTAATTTGTAGTTTGTAGATGTTTACTGAAGAAAATATGGATAACAGAATAACATCCTGGCATTTGATTAAGTCTGGTATGATAAAGAAACATCCTTATAAAAAACAATTTGAATGAATCATAGTGAATAAACTGAATTATAAGTTGGAGCAGCAAAAGTCACATGTAATTCATAAAAGAAAAGATTCTGCTCACATGTGAGGACAGATGGGCACCAAGCAAAACCACCACAATACATACTCACAATATTGTCACTAAGACATGGACATTATTTTTTATTTAGTGTCATTAACTGTGCAATACTCTGTCCTTGATACTGCATTTATACAGTACATGTCAAGAAATATTCTATTTAATTCTTATTTATACCATTCTTGCAATTATATTTAAAACACTTAATAGATCCCACTCCTCAGCATTTTGTATTTACGTATTTGCACTATTGTTATATGTCATATATTGCAAATATTTGTAAATATTGCTTATCTTCTCATTTCTTATTTTTATTATTTACTTTTGTTACACGGCTTTGTTGAATACTCGATTCTGATTGGTCAATTTCTTTATAACAGACCGTTGCTATGGGCGCAGTTCTGATGTCGGACTCTGGAAGACCGTTTTTGTTTCAAATTATTGATTTCTTAAGTAGCCGTGTAATAAGCAGGATAATGTCGAGCTAGCCGGTCATTGTTGTGAAATAAACCCCTTAAGGGCGAAGCAAGACCCCTCCCCATCACCCTGTCTGGGTTTATTTCACAACAATGACCGGCTCGCTGTACATTATCCCTTACATATTTCTCTACATATATTGTGTTATATATTGTAGCATTATGTACATAATTGAAATATTACATATATATATACTCCTTTATTTCTATTTTCTTACATTTCTTTATATTTATATAACAGCAACTGTAACGCCCCGGGGGGATCAATAAAGTATTTCTGATTCTGATAACAAGACACACTGTTGTTGTGAAATGTGTAAACATTGTAATTACTGTTAAAGACGGTTTAAAACTACTTACAGAAAAGCCAAACAATCACCCGTGCCATACTGTTCACAATGTTTAAATTCACATTCTGCAATTTGTATAAAATACCAGTAGTGTGATTACATATAGTTTGCGTAATGAAGCTTTTCTCATCATTTAACCCAACACCTTGCAAAACCAATCTACCACACAGTGCTAACACGTGACTGCACAAACACACAAAAACACACACTAGCACACGCACACGCACACACACACACACACACACACACACACACACACACACACACACAGTGCAAAACAAAGTGGAAAAGATATTTTTATTATAAACACACCCAAGAGAGGGCTGCCTTTGCCTTGTGAGCACTGAAAATAACTCCAAGGTCAGCGAGCTTCCATTAGGGATTCATACCATAGCAAAGTGCTAATTAATTAGGCCTAATGTGAGACAATGGTCGGATTGTTGGCTCCTTCCCTCGTAGGAGATATGCAATGCACCGCTGGTCTTTTGGAGGCTATTTCAGATCAAATGAAAGCCTGCTTTTTGCCTTAATTTAGCAGCTAAGCTTCGTCGACTATGCATGCTTTTTCAGCCATGCTCTAATACACGTGGCCGGCTTAGCCACATCACCACTGAGCAGCTTTTCTGAAGAGCTTTTCTGAAGTGCCTCACATTGATGTCTGATAAGAAAAGCTGCTGTTGTAATACAAAATTAGCAGCTAAGTGGCAACACCATGGCTGCAACAATGGTGTTAACATTTTGCTTTATTGCTAGTCATATTCTCAGGTGAAGAAATTATTAAATCCCCTTATTAACGAGACACATCCTCAGCAGACACAAAATAAAATGTCTTGTATGAGCAAAGATTGGAATCTAGAGAAGTATGTGTGATCATGACTCAGATGCCCTTTGACAGCTGGTCCATTCAAGGACCACAGCAATGTTCTTTTACTCTAAATCACAAGTGCTTTGTATTACTGACGACCATTTTCAGATCATGCTACACTCTTGAGATTTCTGAATGTGTTTTATTTACCTTCCATCCGTTTTCAGTCATTTCCACACACTGCTAACATAGTTCTTCAACTTTTTCTATTGTGCACTCTATGTCAAATTAATTCATTTAATTACTAAAGTTTGATTAAATAAATTGATTGATGGATATAATTGGAAAACAGCTGCCTGGAATGCAGAAAAATATAAAAAATTCTAAAATGATATGGCTTGCATTGGGAAATGGAACGCTGTGTGAGAAGACAAAAGCAAAGTAAATCAGTGTTATATTTCAGGATACTGAAATAAAATGAATATCCATGCACCATATATAGAATGATACATAATAATAATAATAATAATAATAGAATAGCCCCATGGGCAAAGGTCAATTTTAGATTTCAAGTTAGCAAAAAACAAACCAGAGTGAATATAGAATTGTCATATGATTGGTATAAACTATTATACTTTGCCAACCCTGTGGTACACAAATTTACATTCCCATACAACTCAACTGCATTCTCAATTACGTTTCAACGGAAACGCATTTTCTCCCGGATGGTGCGGCCATTTTCATATGATAATCAACTAATTCCCAGTGGTTTTCGATTAGTATTTTTGCCTGGAATGCACATCCCTAATTTAAACTTCTGTGTAGAAGCTTGCGCAGAGCTCCCACAGAGCCACAGAGAAATATGACATGCTATGCTCAACCCACCACAGTACTATGTATACCTGGTGTGCGTGAGAGAGGTGCCTGCAGGAGTATAAATCAAGCATTACATCGGTTATACTTTCGGCAAGGACGGTCGCTCAGACATGAGCTGACATGGAATCATGACGAGGAAACGTTTATATCTTTTATACTCGGCAAACCAACATTTGGAATCCGACATGATGGGTATCAAATGAAGTACTCTATTGGTATTGGTATCACTTTAAGGGTACTGGTATTGGTACTGACATTGTCATTTTTTAAACGATACCCAGCCCTACTCACGAAGACAAACGTAATCCACGACAAAATACGTTTCCCTCCAAACGTAATTGAGAATCCAGTTTAGCTGTATGGAAACGTAATTTTTAGTAGACAGGGCTGACCACCATGCTGACACACAAGTCAAATAATGTTCAAATAAACATCGAGCTAAATAATTAGCTTTCTCATAAAGCAGATATGAGAGAGACCTTGAAGCTGAATGTTATGTGGGAACAAAACCCATCTCCTTCGGTTTTAACCAAAGGACTTTAGATATCAGACAGATGAACTAAATCAAAAATATGTATTCATGAGGAACAGGACAATAGCTCCGTCACCTTTTCATATCTCCCTGCCTTCCCATATCTATGGAACATCTTTTGCCTGTTCAGTCATAAAAATAGGAGGCACTGTGGGACTAAATTAGATTTTATAGAAAGAGAGGTGTATTATTTTCCTGTGACAATAGTCCTCCTGTTGCTGCTTTGCATATACACCGTCAAGCACATACACTTAGACACACTCACTCACTTGTACACACATACTGTACAAATTCATTTTTCTCTGAAGTACAGATGGACGCACCGTCTATCTTTTGCTCACAAACACACACAGACGCACACAAACATGCACACTTTCTTCAATTAAGTCGAGCCCATTCGTCTGAAAGAGACGAATATGTGCGATTGGTAATGAAATCCATCATATTAGCTCTGAAGTGGTTCTGACAATGGTATGATAATAATCTGGTGGATGTGATAATAATCATATTCTCCTCCTTAGATCAAATGAGAACTCAGGGTGACTAGGCTGGCTCCATATGGAGCAGGTGTGTGTGTGTGTGTGTTTTTTTTTTACTGCATATTGTGAGTAAAATTATTTCATTTACATATTTGACTGGAGGTGAGATAGTGGTAATGAGAATCTGTTAGATGCACAGAAAATGAGCAAAGAACATGATCGATAGGCCTGTCTATTACTGTGCATATTCCACCAGTTAATATTGAATAAAAGCTGCAGAACTCTCTCTTGGATGTTTCTTCATCTATTTTTTTTCATCAATTGCTATCTGGGGTCACGTTAAGTTCATCTACAACTACTGAGCAGCTGCTTAGGAATATGTACAGGATAACTCTCTCACAGTCTTACTACTGTATGGTAAAATCAGATGTAACCAACACAATCATGGAAGCACATTTGATTCTACAACAAACCATGGATTTCAGTATCTCTGGATATGACATGCAACATAAAAAAAGGGACACCATTTCGGCCTAGGCAGTGTTATATATTCTGCACCTCCGGGATAAAACACAACAGTGTCTTGCTGAGAGAAGCCCGAAGCTGTTTGCACATTATCAACACCAAAATATTCAATGAAGCACCAAGACAATCTTTTCTGATGGAGAGAGCATTGACAAAGCAATGCTAGTGTAAGCTGTGCTGTGAAGCTCAAAGTTCCTGAAACAACGTATCCTCACACAGCGGTTTGTATGATTTCTTACGAAAAGGTATTGCTTATTTTTCGTGCGTTTTCCTACGAATGCTCAGCAACATGTGATGCATGTGTCAATTTCCTCTCCAGTCTTTTCAAAATAAATATCCGTCTTCACAGGGAACAACTTGGTTAGGTTTAGGCAACATACTGTAATAAATTAAACTAAGTACATAAATCAATTAAGCACTTAACTACTTAGTTATTTTTAGGAAAATGTTGTGATTTGGGTTAAAATAACACCGGAAGTGGCGTAACTTATGTACGGAAGTTATGTGACAAATAAATCAAATCTGCTTCTGGTTTCACACGGGGTACGGACGCCGGTCTCCTGGGCGAAAGTCTGGTGTTTTCCACCACCCCGACCTCCTCCCTACGTGGTGTTTCTCGCTCTCTATACTTTCTGGTTCACACAAATTGGTTTCTTGGAATATATATCTGAATAACATTGCATTACTTTTCGCAGGTGTAGCTACAAATGGTGTATGTGAACAGCCTGAAGTAACACAGTTTCTGTGTGTTTGATTGATCTGAGTATGGCACTGGCAATGCTTCTTTTACTTTAAGGCTCAAGTACACTGCTGCAGAAGGATACATTTGCAACAGAGGCATTTGTCATGTATGTATTAAAAAGGATCAGCTAATATCTTCAAAAGCCACATAATTTGTGCTTTAACAATATTTCAATGTCACACCGGCGCCTCCCCTCCAGCAGAATGCAATGCTGGATTTTTTATCATATGAAGACACCTCTACACATGGGTTGATGTGATTGCTACATGCTGTATGCAGAGTGATTATAAGCTTCAACAACATCGACATACCATCACTGCACTGTATGCAATTTGGTAGATGGTTTAATCCAAAGTGCCTTGCTGCTATATGAGTGCTTGCATTTTTGGCAGATGGGCCCAGTGGGACCTAGACCCCTAACCCTGACAGTGTTAGCACCATAATAAACTCAATGAGCTACTGTACAGCAGCGCCACACATCACTAAAGTGGAACATTTTTACTTTTAAGCATGTAGCCGTTGGTGCCGACTGCCCCAGATAGCTACTGACAGCTAACAATGAGTGCGGATCACAATGTGGATGTTCAGTCTAGGTATTCAAGTGAACACTGCTTTAATCTGGACATAGATTTAAAAAAATAAACCAATAATGTAAGGTCTAAGGTCAGGATTTGTGTATTTCAGATTGTGCAGGATCAGGCTCCCATGCCGTGGATACCCAACCTGAGCCCGTTCAGACAAATATTTACAAATGATGTTTGGGTTCGGCCTACTTGACATGATGCTCCAAGTTATTTTTAAGTTACAATATGTGTAAAAAATAAATAAAAATGATAGACCTACTGTCTGTGTTGGGCTACTCTTTGTTCAGTGCTGGGCTGTGTTATTTACCTGACTGTAAATAATTACTGTAACCATGGTAACAACAATTATCGTGACAGGGTAACATAAACTCAGTGCTTCAGCTCACATTAACTGTGTCGGGCTCGGGTCGGGCTCGTGTCGGTTTGGACATAAAAAAGTTTGTCTGGTTCAGGTCGGGCTCGGACATAAATATGCATCCCGAGCTGCACTCTAACGCAGACCATAAAAAAATAGAAACATGTAAAAGAACAGTTTTTAATCTTCGAAGACCTCAAACTGATCTTTTTAAATTAAACAAAAAAGCACTTGCCAAGAAAATAACTAGAATTACCGCATCGCGGTTGTATGCCTCCGCTAACTAGTGAAGTAGCAGTACATGTCATCACTTTATCATTTTACCTGATTAGACATTTGTGTGAAATTGTCATATTTAGCATATGAACTATGGAGTTACGGCCAAAAAAGTGTTTAGTGAGGTCAAAGTGACCTTTGATCACCAAAATCGAGTCAGTTTGTCCTCGATTCCAAGTGGATGTTTGTGCCAAATTTGAAAAACATTTCTCAAGGCGTTCCCGAGATATTACAAGAATGGGATGGACCCGAGTCCAAGTGGGCGAAATTCCCAACAGGCATTCCTGAGATATCGCCTTCATGAGAATGGTAGGTACATACATACAGATGCTCTGAGAGCAACCTTCATGAACCGTTTTAAAACCTTGTGATACAAAACAAGTGAAAGTACTACCTGAGTGGACGTGAAGTGTTTTGAAAGAAGGACAGAATGTCTGAAGGACAACACACATTCAAGATCTATTTACTGTATCGTCTTTTATGCCCTTCTGTATTCTGAACAGGTCACCCTGAGACAACTTCTCTTTAGAGTTTAGAGACAAACTAAATCTGTTCATGCCTTAAAACATGTTACCCAACATATTTGTCCCTTCACTCTTTTCACTTTCATCTGTGCCAGCTCCATGACATTGCTACATTCAATTAAATACCTTTTGCTCAGAGGAAACTTGTACAAAATGCAAATTCATCCTGCTAAACTAACACACAGACAAACATGGTGTCCAATTCACCTGCATGCATGTCTGTGGACTGTCAGCGGGAGGCAGAACATGAGAACTCCAGCTGGGTTCAATTCCAGCCGTCATGCTGTGAGGTGACAGTGCTACCCACTGAGCCGATGTGCCATCTTTATCTATTTTACACTGTTATGAAATTATTGTGGTTGACTAAAGTGTTTCCTTCTGTCACAGGCAGCAACAAGAATATCAGATTGCAAGGAGGAAGGAGAAAGATGAGACTTGGCGGTGTGGACAGATGACTGCTCTGCATGCAAGCTGAAGCATCGTGCTGTATGAGTTTTTGTGTGCAAGTCTAATGGTCTTGTACAAGAGTGCGAGGGCCTGCGTGTATTCCTGTGTGCATGCAACATATAAGAATGTATGTCATTGTCAACCCATGTAGGGAGGAACAGTAGATATGAGTAGTATGTTCTCAGTCTAATGCTTATGCTTGTATGCATTTGCATGTGTATTAAGTAAGGGATAATGTACAGCGAGCCAGTCATTGTTCTGAAATAAACCCAGACAGGGCGTCGGGCATCATCCTGAAGGGGTTTATTTCACAACAATGACCCGCTAGCTGCACATTATCTTGCTTATTACACAGCTGCTTACTTAAGAAATCAATAATTTGACACAAAAATTATCCTCCAGAGTCCGACATCAGAACTGTGTCCATAGCAACGGTCTGTTATACATAGCAACGGTCTGCTATAAGGAAATAACAGACAGTAGAACGCCGTGATTGACCAATCAGAATCGAGTATCCAACAAAGCCGTGTATTAATGAAAGGTGAAACATTAGCAGCACTTTGACTGGATCATGAGCCTCCGAAATTCAGTGTTAAATGAAAATGTCATGTTGTCGTTTATGTGTCAGTGGGACCTATCTTGCACCCGGTCACAACGGTCATTGCTAGCTTCAGACCGATGCATTTTCACACCCAGCGCCCGCGTTTATAATAAGTAGCAAATGTATTTGCGCCCATCTGCGCGCCCAGGGGCATGTTGGTCTTAAAATGAGGTGTGGTCAGGCGCATTGCTAACTTGAGGCAGCAGAAAGTGATTACGCCGTTGACCAACAAAAACCTGGTCTATAGTCTGGCGCAGTATTTTCCTGCTATTTTTAAAGGGCGCATTATTCAGATAGTAAGATGCGTCTAGATGAGCAGGTTCACAATGCGTGTACACTCTGCTTGTTACACACACACAGGGACGTAGTAGCGCTCCTCCTCCTCAGTTAAATACAGTGTTGGCGCTAGAACCACGTTTTTATTTATGTAAAGGAAAACACAAGTTTGCAGGTGACAATTCAAAATATAATGGAATATAATGAAGTAAGGCTTTCAGGCATTCTGTACTGCTTAACCAGCAGCGCCCTCTCAGCTCTCCTCCGGTCACTAGCATGGCCACCATGACCAGAGAGATCACCGCCAGCGCCCCGCCCC